>JAJTUC010000028.1:0-267946 GCA_036971365.1 Dactylellina leptospora | reverse complement strand
ATAAAAAAAAAAAAAAAATAAAAAAAAAAAAATAAAAAAATCTTAAATTGGCGGTGGCCGGGGGGCTCAACCTTGCGAATCGAGCTCTCTGGAGCGGCGAGGCAGGCTAGTCTCGATTGAATCCAGCGTAGAGCTCAACCACAGGTCCTGACATCACGGATGCGACAGTACTTCGTACGTTACTCCTTCTCTCCTGGATTGCATGTCGCAAACAGGTGCGCAACTGCGACAAATATCGGATGTGCTATGACCGCGCCAAAGAGGCCAGTTTCAGGTTTCTCAGCTCGAAGGATGGGAAAACCCGGCACCGCTTGGTAATTGTGCATGGACACGCCGGCATATTCAATACCGGAAGAATCCACGGAGCGGAGCATTCGACGTTTCCCCCTTCGATTCGAGAAAGAAACGATGTTTCTAGCCCAGCTTGCCATGTGAGAAGAAGAAGGCGAAGGGGGTGTTTCCGCCACGTGAGGATCCGGAGAATCGAATGAAAGGGGGATGAGATGTTGTTAGTATACTAAAGTAGGTCGCGGAGAAGGTCGGACTGGTCACATTTCACATTCTTCCGCGCAATTCATCACGATGTTTGCCCCGAGCAATCGTTTTTCATTTATATCAATCACATCACGAGTCACTTGCTTCTAAGCGCCTGAGGCTAGCGACGGCCTTGCTCGGTGTTCTAGATGTTGGGATATCATTACGATAATGCGCGCGCACACGAAAATAGAGGGAAAGGCCCAAGCTTGGACCCGCCGTGATTATACGCATCACCGTTGATGATCTAGCTGCAAATGCTGCAGCGCTGGCCATCCCTCTTCCCCGTCGCCTCAGCTTGCCGGGCCTCGCTGCCTGTATTGAGACGGTGCATACGTAAATAAAGTATCTACGGACTGTCTAGTGTAGCATAGGAGAATAAGTATGCTGCAGTTGTCGCCGTGGAGTCGGCGGCACACCGGACGTCACGATACTCAGCATACAAAACATAACAACGTTGAACGATACTAGATATATGATATGTATCCATGATCGGGCGTCCAAAGAACTTCACAGGAGGTTGAAATAAGGTATCTTCCACTATTCCCCAAAGCGTCCACCACCACCCATTCCGCGCGCCCGGAGCTAGCCAAAAAGTCAACATCCTGTTCACATTCCCTCAACGTCCCGACAAAGAAAAAAGACACACGTCGAATCAGCGCATTCCGCAAGGCAATACAATTGAGACAAAACGTGACAAGAACAATCCAACCAAACGGAGTCTACCAGCGTGAGTAAAAGTAAGCAGCCCTTTCCCATCCAATACCCACCACATCGGGACAACCCTCTACCAGTCCGCACCAAAAAAAACCCCGTCGTCCACCCCGCGTCCGCTCCGGTTCACGGGGAAGGCTGGCATGGCTGGCTGGATGCGCTGTGGGGTGTGCCAAGTGGAAGCTGAGTGGTCGCCTTGATGAGTTGGCAGCCCTTCCCATCCTGAGCTGACCTGCGTCTTGTCCATCAGCCTATGACCGAATACTCGGGACAGCTGTTCGTTTTTCTCTGTCCTCTATTAGACAAAAGGGTGAATAATTTGGGGGGCACCGCAGCATACGGTTGCAGATATGGGGGAAGCGCATAGCATGTAAGTACAGTATACATACATGTATGTGAAGTACGTCGGCATGCCTGTGTGTGTGCCGTGGACAAGTCACTCTGGTTATATCATGCAGCAAACCACAGCCCCGGAATTAAAGCCTCGAATCTCCAAGAACACCTTCGAATTATTTCCCACGCAAGAATAAGTATTATAAAGTCAAGATATACGTGAAAACAATGTAAAGCGGAACACACGGCAGGAATAAAGTGCGGCAGACAAAAAGACTCATCAAGCGAAGAAAAGCACTCAGTATAATCATTTCGCAGACGAATCTGCTCTGTTGTTCATCCTCGTGATCTAGACCCTGTCGTGGGTATACGTATGGTCAACTTACAGTTCAGTCCCTTATTCATACTTTATCCCATTTACGTCATCAATAGTATCGTGTACTATGTCTGTATGTATGCATCACTCGCAGACCTGCGTGATGAGATGTCCATTCACATCGACAGCATTTACTGCAATAACCAACAGTGAAGAAAAACTGGGGCAAGACGGCTATTTCCGTGCATATGCTACCCTTCACTGATCCACCAAACACGGATTCAACCATCTGGCTCTCGTTGCTCCGTCGCCCATCCCGAATACATCTACTCATTCTACGAAATTCAAACATTAATTGGCGGCTAATCCATTTTATTTCATAAAAATGCACATTGCATAATTTGTTACGATGTCTCGATTCCCGACGTGAAGATATCTCGCAGAGATAAAAGAATACACGGGAAGATGACCCGCCTCGACACGGCTAAGAAGTGGTCACTGCGCACCTGAAATCCGGGGGGATCCGTTACTTCTAGCAGATTCCGAGCGAACCCCACAGATCACCTGCAGGCAAATTGAGTTATACGTCCGATTGCGGGCTTTCGTAATATATTCTGCGGGGGGTCCATTCTGCGGGGTTGACTATAATCGAAAAGGTATCCACGCGCGGGTATCGTTATTTTGGAAGAAAGAATCCAATAGAAACATCACGAACTTCATTGCTGCACGACTTGAACGTTATTCTTCGCCTATACGTGCACCACAGTGATACTCCATCAGCACGTGTCCAAACCACCATATCAGATACCGGTATCTTGATAAAGGTACAACATACCTTCCATGAATCCATCTCGTCTTGTACCCTCTTATACTCCTTCACCAACCCGTCGAGTACTTTCTTCAATCCCTCAGCGTTCGTCTCCAACGACGGCCGGACATCTCCCACTGTTCTTTCTACCAGTACTCCATTTATCATGCGGAAGCATTTTCGATCGGCGGGGACCGGAGATAGCGAGTCCAGCACGAGTCTATAATAAACCAAGGCAAGTTCCCCCTCATCAGTGATCTATTTTTTGCGTATTGATTCGGATATAGAGTAGTGGTAGATATGATGCGTGTATTATAGACGAAATACGGTTGACGACTGACTTGTGTTCTTCGGTGTCTTGTTCCACATCACCGATTTTCTGTGCGAGTTGTTGTAGCGTAGATTTATAATTCGAATATGTATTCTGAAGATCTGTATAGTAAATTTGCCACAGCGAAGAGGTTAGCTCATCGGGATCCGGATTATTTGAGATAGAGGTCGGGGAGTGGGTTTTCAACATACCCTGCTGCTTCCTCTGCTGTGCGACCTGCGCACTCGAACCCGCCGACGACATGATGTATCTATCTACCTGTCTATTTATACCCCTATGTACGTAGTCGTGGGTACTATAACTGGCAGGAAATGCGACGGATGATAACGTCGAGGTGAAACGACGGTCGAAAGCAAGAGGTCTGTGACGGTGCGGTGCGGTGTGGTTGTTTTCAAGGTGGAGCTTATATCAGCCCACCTTTTTTCGCGAACTAATTGAAATACCGAGGGTCCGAAACACAAGCTCTCCGGCAAAACAACCATCTTCGCAAGATACCCAAATGTCGGCGAAACAACCGCGATGCATTCCCATCTAATCCCCCACAAGCATCCAGGTACGTTTAATACACCTATCCTCATACCACACCTCCCCGAGAACACTCTTATTAACACATGCGAACAGGCTGCCTGGACATCATGATGGCCCTCGAGGAATGCCATTCAAAAGGCTTCATCCACAAAGCCCTCGGCCAATGCAACGACATCAAACGTCAAGTCAACGCCTGCTTCTCCGAAGAACGAAAAGCAAAGACGAAAGCCCACAGAGACATCATGATGGTTAAAAGGAAGGATATGGAGGCGAAATGGAAAGATATCGAAGAGAATTCCTGATCCCGGAAATCCGCATATAATCGCCTCCCGTGGACGTCTAGGAATCAGATCGAACTTAAGACTCGTCTTTTCTCATATTTAAATCCCGGCTAGTCGGGTGTGGGGATGGATGCTATATGTAGATAGACATCCGCTGCTCCCATGTTAAGCATTTCTTGTATATATTGTCTCCGATACTATTCCGCTGTATAATTGTACGATATCACGAAAGAAACGAATTCTAGCACCACTTGAGTCTTTTAAAATGTATGTTTCATACCACATTTGTATTTTTCAATTCTTTTATCTCTACCAAAGGAAGTAGGTACCAACGTTGGCCCTTATAAATGATACTAAAACATACTAGGAATTATAAATATGATAACAGTACCTCAACGTACAGCGAACCTCCACCAGCGCAGTGAATATACCCAACCTTGATCGAAAGGGACAAAAACAGAAGGAAATGCGTCAAAACGGGTCATATATACTCCATCTGTAAAATCAGCCAGCCAGCTATACAAGTTAAATAAAAAACATCAACTAAAATAGAATATCGCTCAAATGTACTTTATTGAATAAAGGAATTCGAGTTGACGAAAAGCGAAAGGCGAAGAAAATGTACATAAAGGAAACGAAAAGTGGAAGCGAAGAGCTCAAGGCAAGCCTCAGTTCGAGAAGAAATTGCTCTTCTGGAAACTCTCGATGCTGATGTCACCAGGCTTTGTCGTCGTCATGGTATGCGTCCGGCTGTCAACTCCACCCGCATTCTTCAAGCTGGCGGCGGTGAGTGTCGCGGTCCTGCTATTCGTTCCATCTGTGATCTGTTTGGCACCGGACACGATCTGACCACTCCTGACAAGTGGCTCGAGGTATGGCTCGGGCAGATAACCGACTCTCGCATCCTTTGTCCTACACTTCCACCACTGAGACGAGTTTCCAAGGGGATCCAATTTCGATAAAACGGCGACTAAATCGCCCTTGCTAACTTCCAGCTCGACAGCCGGGTTTTCGGGAACAAAGTCGTAAAGAACTTTGCAGAAATCCAACTTTTTCATAGAATCCGCAAGATCTAACGACCCTCCCGCGGCGGCATTCATGGCCTCCTGTCGTCTTCGCTCCTCCTCTTCTTGTTTCGACGCGAGAGCGCGGATGAGCTTGCCCATCAAATACGGTAGCCCGAATACGGCAACCAAAAAGATGACGAAAGGTTTCTTCGATGGAGCTTGCGGTCTTCCCTGCGCACCACCTTTGCCACCGGCAAAGCTAGCGAACGCATCCGGGGTCAATTCCCCAGCGCTAGCCGGTAGCGGTCGTCCGGTAAGCTTCGCCCAACCAGCTTTAACCCATCTGATAACCGCGAAGATACCCAAGATCTGACCCAGCGTCGTCCTCAAGTTCCCAAACTGTTCCGCCACAGAAACCATAGCTAAAAACCCAATCATTAGCACAAACGCCACAACCGAATTGATAATATATTCGGGTATAACCTACCGAAGAACGAAGAATGCGTCGCCATAAAGGTACTCTCCAACATTTGCGCAAAACTACCGAACGCCCCGACGATACTCTCGATCATCTGAAACGTAGCGGCGGTGCTATTCTCCATACCCCTCATTAAACTATTCGGATCATTAGGATCCGGTCCCATACCGCCATAACCACCACCGTAACCCCCATATCCCCCGTATCCACCCATACCATATCCACCATACCCGCCATACCCGCCACCAAATCTCGAGTAAGGCGATGAATAAGGTGATGAATAAGAGCCGTATGATCCGTACCCACTGCCCATTCCGTATCCGGTGCCTAATCTGTTCTGATAGCCGGCGTAACCTGTGGTCGTGGCGCCCATTCTATTTATCGCGGTTGATGTTAAGGCTGCGGGTCTGGCAGGTATGGCGGGTGCGGATGCGGATGCTGCTGCTCCGGCTGCTGCCGCGGATGTGGAAGCCATGGCTGCGGAGGCGGAAGGAGTAGCTATATTTTCGTAATAATGTGAGTATTTTTTTGTGTCTGTGAATCAAGGATTCGGAAACGTACGAGTAGCGGTGACGCCGGCCAATTCCCAAGGTTTCGGGGGCGAGACTCCGGACATTAGGGATTAAAGTATGTTTGTGGTCGTACGGACGACAGACGAGCAAGGAGAAGGGATAAAATCTCCGCTCGCCGTTTGAAAGATTGTCGGGTGAACGTCGCGTCTGTAACTCGGAAACGGCCGACGGGGAATCGATGTTTGCGACGGTCGGACGGTCGGAGAGGCTGTGAAGGAATGGGGATTGTATCACGGGACCAAAACAAACGAACCGCCTAACGTCGTCCAGCCATTCGAGTTTTTCTCGGGTAACAGTGTGTTGTAGGAAGGTGGTAAGGATCGCAGGTAAACAAGGAGCGACCGAGGGGTAGTTTTTCGTGACGGAGTGAGAGAAGACGGTGGAGATGAGGAGGGCGGTCGTCGATGGATGATGATGATGATGATGATGTTGATGGGAGAAGGAGGGAAGGATTGGGATGGGCGGCGGTGTTTTGGGTTTTTTCGCCTTGCTCCTATTCTGCGTCGAAGGGCGTCTCGGCTGGCAGTCTTGTGAATGCCTCGGCTTATCCGACATCCCCCACACTCATCCAATCCCGGCAGACGCTTTTGATCCTCGAACCAATCCAGTGTTTTAGCCGAGTTTATTTCACCTTGTCACATAATAGACACTAGCTATGAAGATATCTTGATATTGATGCAGTATTGCGATACAATATTGGACAGCTTGTGATCGAAGTGAAAGAGTGCATCTACAAATGATGATAAAGTACCCATCTAAATACAGGACTGTACCATATATCACATCTTATTCAATTCAGTCCTCAAGATCAACGTACACGGACGTCTGGGACATCGAAGGCTCTGTCTCTTCTTCCTGCTGCCTCTTCTCCTCCTGCTCTTTCCACCACCAGTCCATCCCGTCATTAACCCCATCCTCATCCTCATTGTCATCGTTCAGCAACAACCCGATATCAATCGTCTCGAGCATAAAATTCCTACCCTTCTCAATCTCATCATCTCCCCATTTGAAGTCATCCATAATAAGACGTATAGCGAGTTCCGGTACAAGAATGCTCTGAATATACACACCCTCCCCGGAATTCGTAGCCGTGATATCTTTCGATAGCTTCAATTGTTTAAGCGCAGCTTTTATCGCCGGGCTCCTGCTGATTGTATCCGCCCTAAATATATATATTAGCTGGAGCTAACTCACGCTAGTTAACGAATTAGACCTACAAGATATCACGCCCCCGGGGTCCGTAGTACCCCGGGTATTCCTTCTCCCAATTTCCCATCTCAAACACAGCCTCCGTTCGACTCTTCCCGTTCCTCTTCTTCGATTTGAAAAAGGCCTCTGACACGTCCCGATAGTGACTCTTCGCCTTGCCAGTCATAACCTCTTCCAGATATGGAAAATAAGGTTTACAGCGATCCTGTAGCGTATCCCAGTCGATATCTGGAATGTTGAGATCCCTCGCCCTCGCGTGTGCCTTTTCAATCTTATGCGATTTGTGAAGTTTGCGTTTGAGAGCCATCTTTTTGGGTAAATCGGGTAGATACGATTCGTACAGCTGCTTGGATACCTCCTCATTACACATGTAACAAACGTACTTCTTCGCTTTCTTCGGCTTTTTGGTTTTCTTCGGTGTTGTGTCTTCTAACAGATTAATCGGATCATCTGGCGTTCCACTGGAACCCCGTTTTCGTTTCTTACTGGACGTCGAATCATCGGAGTCGGAGTCGCCTTCCGAATCGTTTTGAGATAGGTTGTTGCTGAGGAGGTCTAGGAATTTCGGATCGAGGTGATTCTTCTTGAAAACTGCGCATCTAACGTTAGTCGTAGTTGCCAGCAATATCATTTGAAGGGGGCCAACCATTATCGAATCTCGCCAGTCCCAGAAAATCCTTCTTCTTCTCCGGCTTCTTAGGGCTTTCTTTTGCCAGTTTTATAGGATCGTATTTGTCAACTGCTTCATTTTAGCGTTTATTTCCGGCGTGATGTAACCCATGATAGATCTACCTTTCTCCATCATAGAATCTCGATACGCCAAAGCCTTTAGCGCATGTCCTGTCTTGGGGATACCGCTCTCCTTCTTGACAGCTTCCCTTTCGGTCTGTTTTCTCTCCTGATACTGTGCCCTTTCCTTCTCCGCTTTTGTCCTAAACTTCCCCTTCTTTCCAGCTGTAGTTTTTCGTACGTTTTGAAATGATGTAGCCTGGCTTTCCTCAACCTCGAGCTCTTCGATATCGTCCGTTTTACCTCCTTTAGCTTGGTGGGAAATTGGTTTGGATTCAGGTGTTGGCGACTTTTCTTTCTCCGAACCAGAGTCTAACAGGAGAGGTTCAAGGGGGGGAGTGAGAGGACGGGACGGTCTCTGTGAGTCGTCATCGTTATCGCTGTCTTCGATATCGTCCAGCAATCCCTGCGACTTCTTCAGCTTCTCTTTGGCATCTTTCTTTATGACGGGCGATTTGAAGGGCTTGTTGACGTTGCTATCCGTTGATTTCAGCGCCCTAGAGCGGGTCGATCTCATCGGATACATGATCCGTGTGATACAAGACGATTGCTTGCAGCAATCTTGTCACCAGAGTATCTTGCGGGATGTTCGGTTCGGTTGTTGGAGGGGTTTGATATGTCGGCTGCCGGTTGTCGAACGGAGCACGCGGTTGATGGGATTGTTAAAGGGATGGTCTAGGAGACAATGGCGACGATGGCGACGATGGCGCGGGTGTGGTGGATGTTGAGGAGGGGATTAGAGGGTCAATTCTTTGTTGGTATGCTGCACATCTCGGCCAATTTGGTTGGTTAGGTCGACGCGTGCGTGCAGCGCCGTGGAGGACGTGTTTGTGGGGCAACACTCCTATTCTCTCGACGCCTCAGACGAACTGTGAACGGACCTTTGGACGAGTAGGTACTCGGAGATGAGACTGTTGGATTGATCGATCTGAAGCGGATTTGTGTCCCGGTCGATGCAGACACCCGAGGCCCGTCCATTGACCCCATTGTCTAAATATCCTAATTTCTTTGAGATATAAATCTGCAGCCGCGGCGGAAATGAAGTGGACCCCTGGAATGGCCTCCTGCTCGCTAACTGGGCAGCCTCCGTCACCGTCATTCGAGAATTAGCTGGGTGGTGTCAGCTTCGGCCCTGTCCCACAGCTGCTTTCGTAACCCCCTCCTCCTATTTTATACCAGCTTACGTTAAATCGCTATGTTGTAGAGGGCCAGGAAAACTACCACCGTCGATGTTTTCCCCTCATCTTCTATCCTTTATTCACACCTCACTGAATTGACGGCGTCATGTTCAACATGTTCTCGCGGTCTTCCCGCGTCGCCTTTCTGTCCCTCAGCGCATTGCTGTGCAAGACGTATATTCTCTTGCCAGGCCATGCCTCGATTCTCGGAGCAGGGAACCAACAACAATTCGTTCTTACCGATCATGCTGCCGCCAAGAGAGTAGCGGTGATAGGTGCCCAACCCTTGAGTACTTTTATCAAATGTAGTCAATGCGCTGACATTATAGTTCGATAAATCTCAGGCGCCGGAGCAGCGGGTTCTTCGGCGGCGTATTATCTTAAAGATTATGCTGAAAAGCATGAATTCGCCGTCAATCTTACAATTTACGAACAGAACAGTTATATCGGCGGTAGAACGACGACTGTCAACGCATACGATGACCCCGATGAACCGATCGAGCTGGGGGGTTCAATATTCGTGCAGGTTAACAAGAACATGTACGATGCGGCAAAGTTGTTCAATTTGCCGATAGCGGAATACGATACGGGCAGTCCGGATGGAGCGGATCAACTGGGAATGTATGATTCGAATTATGCTTATCAAGAAAAAGTGGATTTGATCGCTGATGTTGAGATACGGTTAGATGGGATGGGCAGAAATTCGTGCTTACGATCTCCGGTGGTGGTGGGTGGTGGGAGAGCGTGAAGTTGCTCTGGAGGTACGGACTTTCATACCAGAGGACTCAAAGCCTTGTCAAGAAGACCGTCGGACAGTTTCTCAAGATGTATGATGAGCCTGTGTTTCCGTGGAAATCACTCACGCAGACCGCCATGGATCTGGATTTGATAGCTGCTACTTCGAGTACGGGTTCGGTGGGTCTCATCTTGTTCGGTTCCGTCGAGTTATTGACTAATGGGGTTTCTTCTAGCAATTCTTAAAAACAAACGGAATCACACCGCCGTTTACTACAGAGTTGATACAAGCGTCTACGAGAGTAAATTATGGGTCTAACCTCGGGCACATACACGGTTTGGAAACGATGGTTGCGATGTCTACCGATGGCGCAATGGCAATTACGGGAGGGAATTGGAAGATCTTCCACAAAATGATCGAAACCTCTAAGGCGGGCGTCTTGATCGAAACAAAGGTCACAAATATCGAAAGAGTACCTGACAAGAAGACCTGGACGATCAAAGCTACCAAATCCAGTGGCGAAGTGCTGCTAGACGAATACGATGAAGTCATTATCGCTGCGCCGTATCAATTCACCGATATCAAATCATCTTCGATAACCCCTCCCGAGACGATAAAGTATATTGATCTACACGTTACGCTTTTCGCGTCGCCGTATAGATTGTCGCCGAAATATTTCAACATTGACAAGGAGTATGTTCCGGACATGGTGCTTACTACGTTGCCGCCTAAATTTGATTCGGAAAGCAGTCATGTCGGACCGGCCAAGTTTTGGAGCGTGAATATTTTGAGGACGGTGGAGAGGGAGGTTGAGGGCGGGGTCAAGAGGAAGGAGTATATTTACAAGATATTTTCGCCGGGGTATTGGACGGATGCGCAGATTTTTGAGATGATGGATTTACCCAAAGATGCGAATGTTCTTACGTGGTCATATAGGAAATTGGTGAGCTTGTCATATCCCGCTGTAGACAGATCTATAGATTCCTGTGGGGTGTCTACAATCATCGAGCAGCAGCTAATTTACATAAATTTATGTGAAATGACAGTGGCAAGCGTATCCTGTCGAAGAGCCGAGGTCATCCTTTCAGGAGGCACAGCTGGACTTTGGATTATGGTACACAGCTGGAATGGAGGCATTTATCAGCTGCATGGAGACGATGAGCTTGTCGGGCAAGAATGTAGCAGCGAATATCGTGGAAGGGTGGACGGCTGCACTGCGAGCGGCGGAGATGAGACCCAACGGGATGTTATAGAGAAACGGCCCGCTTGGATTAGACGAGCAGTGCCCGCGCCACCCTTTCACCCTCGGCCAATGTCATATAGAAGAACCGTAGATGTTTATACATTCCATACCAGATCCTCGGGCGGTGCCGCAGATGAAACAGAGCGCCAGAATCAGTTGCTGTGTTTGGTTAGCACCGCATACAACTTAGCGAGGGGCAAACCGTCGTCACTTCACCGCCATTCTCACCGCCCAGCGTGACAGCAGCGCATACCTAGACCAACAGGTAGTCACTATTGCCAGTTCGCTCGGTAATGCGCTAGTGGTCGCTCGCTCTCTGCTCTCTCGTCCGACGAGCTATCATGATCTTGATTTGACCTCCGCTTCTTTCAATCTCTCCATTCTCTCCATATCTCTATCTGTCCTCCCGCGCTCCTCCTCAAGCTTGACATAGCTTCCCGGGGTGTTTGCAACCGCTTTATTCCCCGCCTCTATCCTTCCATTCCTTTCCTTCGCCCCAGCACAGCATCCAACCTCTCTTTCCCTTGCTCGCTCGCTGTGCCCTTGTCGTTGCCGTTATCGAGGTCCCTCTTGTATCCCGCTTCACCCAACCGACGACTCGACAAACACCGATACATCATATCCACCCATCCGCTTCTCCAAAAGACACATCTAGAGTTTCCATCTACAACCACCCACCATGAGCAGAGCGGTTTTTCACGGTTCCTCGGCCGGACCGCCGGTCCCTTCCAAGGATATCTCTAAGAGAGCTGTGGACTACGAGTACAGCGACCAGATCCCTCTATCCTCGTGGTTGCGAACAGCTGCAACACTCATACGAGAGGTTCGTTATACAACTCCGCCCTTCCACAACATGTTGTTGGTGTCTCCCCAGTTTGCTAACACAGGTTTGGTAAACCTTTAGGCGGATGTGTATTACAATGAAGGAAACGAGGAACAAGCATTCTTGCTATACATGCGACACATGGAGTACGTCACTCGTATATTCACTAGTTATTCATGATGGCGGACTTCGCTAAACTCTTGGGTAGTCTGATAGTCACACATCTACCGTCGCATCCGCAGGCGCGGGACTCTCGATACGAAAGACAATTAGTCGAGATGAATACGGTATACCCGAAATGCTGTTACTATAACAATCGTCTGCGAAATTGAAGCTTGTGCTAATGCAGCTGATTTTAGAAATTTACTGCCATAGCTAGTCGGATGGAGAAGCTCAAGTCAAGCATTAATGCAAGATACGATGCCTACGCACGAGAGCGGCAGCGGCAGTCGCAGAAAGAGCATGATGAACAACAAGCTCTGCTCCGACAGCATCGACGAAGCAGAGGATCTTCGATATCGTCCTCGAACGGATCAGCAGCGTCAGCGTTCCCGTACGGACAAATGGTTGATGGCAGAGGATCGTATTTTTCGGATCAGAATAGCAGCAGGGGACGACCAGGGGAGCTGGAGAAGATGGGGAGGCGTCTTAGCATGCAGACATCGGTTAGTTCGAATACATCTCCTAGCTTGCATCCGGCGTTTACGCCGAAGGAACATTTTGAGGAGCATGGGTGGAACTACGAACCTGCGATTCCGACCCCGACTGAGTCTAATAAACGAATCTCGTGGAAGAAGCAGGACGAGGAGTTTGATTTGCAGAAACGTCTGCAGGATCTACACTTGAGGACTCAGACGCCCATACCGTTGGCCTTGCAGCCGGGACAAGGGAGGAAGGATGAGAAGGAGAAGGAGCGGGAGCGGGAGAGAGAGAAGGAGAGGGAACGTGTTAAGGGACCCAGGCCGATGTCACTGCAGTACCCTCCTTTGGCCGAAGGGAAAGCTCGAATGGAGTATCCGTTGGTCCCGAAGCGGACGCCTTACACGCCAGTTCAGACGCAAATGCCGAATGTTGACGACTTTGCGAATCCTACTAAGCTGGACCAGTACAGGCAATCGATTGATAGGATGCCAATTGTACCGCCAAAGATCAAGGACGAATACGACCCGAATTACATGCCCCCTCAAACAGTCGCTGCCCCTCCTCGTCCGTCGAAAGAACGTACGCAATCGAGTTCTGCAGCAGTCCCTACGCCGCCCCAGCCACCAAAGCACAATGCTGTTGATCAGACTGAAAAGCCGAAGCGGTCTGACACTAACCACATCTTTGATTGTGTAGCGTACACCGAAGGAGGAAAACCGTTACGAACAATTTTTATTCCCAGAGATTTAAGAAAAACTTTCCTTGCGATTGCTTCACCGAATACGAAGAGAAATCTTGAGACATGCGGTATCCTTGCTGGATTCCTAAGGAATAATGCCTTTTTCGTCAATAGATTGGTTATCCCGCATCAAGAGGCTACATCGGATACTTGCAACATGATGGACGAAAGCGCCCTGTTCGACTATATCGATAACGAGGAGTTGATGGTTTTGGGGTGGATTCACACGCATCCCACGCAGACTTGTTTTATGAGCTCAGTTGATTTGCACACGCATTGTGGTTACCAGATGATGTTGAGGGAGAGTATAGCTATCGTTTGTGCTCCGTCGAGCCAGCCTTCGTAAGTTAAATCTATTTTTGTTTTTATTTTTGATAGAGACTGGTGCTAACGGGGGGTGATAGATGGGGGGTGTTCCGATTGACGGATCCTGATGGAGTTCGGGCGATCAAGAATTGTACTAATTCTGGTTTGTTCCACCCGCATTCTAGCCCCCATGTTTATACGGATGCCCTTAGGCCAGGGCATGTTTGTGAGATTGATAAGTTGCAGTTCAAGATTCACGATTTGCGGAAATAAACTGGGATTCTGTCGTTTTTAAGACAATTCTCTTTCCCTCTTGTATATTTTCTTAAGCTATTAATCATTCTACGGTAGTAGTATGAGTGCGGTATGGTCTGGTTTTTGTGATCTTTTCAGCTATGGTATTGGACTTTTGTTTTGAAGCGGGATTGATATTGGCTCGCCTTGAAGGGATGATGAGTTACCATATTGGTTTTGGTTCACGGTGGTTTCATTAGCACTGATTTGATACATATCAATGTTTCTTGTTTAAACTTTTTTTTGTTTCCTTGCGGAGAGCATTGTCGCCGGCGTTTCTAGGAGATAGCGGGGTGTGGAACGCAAAGTTCGAAATGCATTTGGGGGTTGAAATCCACTTTTTTTTACTACTATCTTATTCTATGCAGAACCATTTCACCTGGCTTCGTACAAGTGGCGGGCTATAAATATAAAGTTTGCAGGTTGTTCGATACTGTCTCGCAGCTGATCCAGTTCGAACTCAAAAGGATCAAGGTTTTAGTTCCTGAAGATGTAACTATGATACCCCGCCTATACACCGCTACCTAGGCCGATGGAGATATATGCCTGCAGCAGAGTACTCGGTGAATACATGTGGAAGTTCCGGGTTCTACTGGCGCATGCAGGTGCGCGAGCGGTTACAGGGCTTTCCCGCCGCGAGTATCCGGCCGAGTTGATGGAATGTTGAGACATGGGGAGGCTGGAATGGTGAACGGGGTCTAGAATGCCACGCCCACCGCCGCCGCCGTATCTGGTCGATGTATTATAAGCTATTGATAGCAGCGGGAACAGCTGCTGGAAGAGACTTGGTTCGGCGGGACTGGCTTTCCTTTTGGGTTAAACGATAATAATAAATTTCTGGTCGTGTTGGTGTCGTCTGTTCACTTCGAACTTCCTCCCTCACGCTTCCTCCCTTCCTTCCACTTCTCTTCTTCTTCTTCTTCTTCTTCCTCCCTCTTCAACGCTCGCCCGTTCCACCCCCCGTTCCTTTCCCGCCTCGCTCCCCCGCCAGCTTCCACGCTTCCTCGTCGTCATCGACAGGTTGTCCACGCGTGCGCCTTAGCCCTGTGCTTGCCTGCGTCTGCCTCGTTGTCTCTTCGACTTCCCTGGTCCCACTGTTCTTGGCTTATCGGTTGTTCGTCTATCGAATCGAGAAAAAGAGACACGGTGCCCCAAGGAATTCTGGTATACGAACATTCACTCGCATACCTTCTACGGACCTAGACCAGAACTGCCAACTTACCGGTTTAGCTCACGGTGCCCTTTGGAAAAGGCTGTTGAAAGATCAGAAACTAAGAAGAAAAAAGTACAAAAAAAAAAAGAACAAAACCCGATATCTCTCCACCTCTCTTCGGATTGGACGACTCTGGTCAAAAATTAAACTACTTTGACATTTTTGCAGCTGAAGGAACTTTGCTGTCTCCCCAAAACTGCAGAAATTTCTAGAGTCGGTGTCATTTCCAGCTACTAAACCGCTTCAGCGCCTTTTCCTCTCCCAGGCTTCTCGTCGACTCATTTGTCTTCGCAAGTGGCATTCAACGGATTTTTTTGCCTTCCTAGCCACCGACTTTTGTCTGCCTTTCCAAGCTACAGCTTGAAGAGAGAGAAAACCCCCTTCGTTTAGGAGCAGCAGGAGGCAACCAACCCTGTTCGAGATTAAAGATAGAGTGTGGCACCTGTCACCCTTTTTCTGACCCACCGTTTATTTTCCGGCGACCGCCTCGAGGGACAAAGAGTAATCAATCACAAAAGCCCGGACCGTTGCCAGCCTCAGAGTACTCCGATCCTATTACCAAGTGTGGTTTACACGCACCAATTGCTTACCACTCGCCGGTTTTCGGTCTCCCGCAGCTTGTCTGAGCACCACGACGTTCCGATCGTTTCCTATTTACCGACTAGCTACCGAAACTCGGACTTGCTCGCAAGACCACCGCTCCAATCAACAGAGATATCCTTCTTCTCTTTCCCCCGAAAGAGTTCTCTTTTTTTTTCAATACTTTTTTTCTTTCTTTTTGCTTCTTGTTTGAGCTCCAGTAAGGCAAACTACACGCCCACGCGGGCGCAGACTTCGCCATGTCCATGACACAATTCTCTTGTTGGTCACACCATATCCTCTCTCTCAGTCAAGCACAAACTAACTGAACACCCTGGGCAGACCGTACCCAGAAAACAATTGGGATCACGGAAGGATTTCCCGAGTACGAAGCATTATCGGGTTTCGGCAAGTGCGTACCATCACGCTTTATACTTTGAGCTGGACAGCTGCTGACGTCTTCGGATCACGATAGACCTGAGGGTACCCTTCGATGTTGTGTATACTCTCCTGACGGCCGATACTTTGCCTATGCTTCTTCGGAAAAGTAGGTCTATAAAACGACTCGTATTACTTGTGGTAATGGTGGGTTCTGACTGGTTTGATGTAGTGTCACGATCGTTGATGCGGATATCGGTTCCGTTCTGCTGGCTTTGCCCTTGCCAGCGGTATATGAACTAGCATTCTCACCAAAAGGAAGCTTTATCTCTACTTGGGAACGACCTTGTACGTTGTCACTATTGTTCAGCTTGGTTAGACGACTAGGACTAATTTGGTTTCGACTGCAGCCAAGCTAGAGGACGGGAATGCAGCGAAGAACTTGAAGATATGGCGGACGGATACTGGTGAACAGACTGTCGCTTTCGTTCAGAAGAGCCAGAGCGCCTCGTATTAAACCCGCTACTTCTAAAGCATACCGTTGTTCTGTCCATTCTAACTCTACTATAGGGCCATTCAATACACCTTTGACGAGAAGTATTGTGCCCGCGCCGTTACAAACGAAATCGCCTTTTACGAGTCGACCGACATGACCAAAGTTTGGGAACATTTACGGGTGGAGGGTGTCACTGAATTCCAGTTATCCCAAGGGGAGAACTATCACGTTGCCGTATTCGTGCCAGAGAAGCAGGGTCGACCTGCCAAGGCCGCCGTCTACGCTGTACCGAATTTCGCAACGCCGCTTATGCAGAAATCATTCTTCAAAGCGGATAGGATTCAGTTCAATTGGAATGCCGCGGGAACTGCTGTATTATTTCTTACGCAGACCGAGGTTGATAAGACGGGGAAGAATTATTATGGCGAAACGAATCTATATCTGATGAATATCAAGAATGGGGTGGATGCTCGAGTGACTTTGGGTAAGAAGATATACTCAGGTACAATGATCGTAGGATAATTGACTAATATATGGCGCGGCGCAGACAAGGACGGTCCTATATCCGATTTTGCTTGGTCTCCAACGTCGCAGGAGTTCGGTGTCATTTACGGTTACATGCCTGCGAAAACTACGCTGTTTGATGCGAAAGCGAACCCGATTACTAGCCTCCCGCTCGGTCCTCGAAACACGGTCATGTTTTCCCCACACGGTCGATTATTGTTGGTTGCCGGGTTCGGTAACCTCCAAGGGCAAATTGATGTCTACGACAGAATGAATGCGATGAAGAAGGTTGCTAGCTTTGAAGCTAGCAATGCTACTGTCTGTTATTGGAGTCCTGATGGGAAACATATCTTGACTGCTACTACGAGCCCACGGTTGCGTGTGGATAACGGCGTCAAGGTTTGGTATGCGTTGACTGGAGATTTGATGTATAATGAAGAAATGACGGAGCTGTATAATGTGCGTATTTTGATTTTATCGGAGCTATATGGTGTAGATCTGGTTACTAATTCTGGGGATAGGTTTCTTGGAGACCGCAACTGGCCAGCAACTTCCCACTCGGCGCCACATTACCTCCCGCACCTACGCCGCATTCTTCCGCTGTTGGTCACAAGTCAGCTACTCCCGCCAAACCTGCTGGCGCATACCGTCCTCCTCACGCTCGTGGTTCGGCTACGCCCCTTCATTTCAAACGCGAGGACGAGGGAGGAGCTGCGCATATTCCTGGAAGTAGCGGTTTGTTTGGCAATGGGAACTCTGACGGAGTCAATGGTTTTGGTAAGCCGCGTAAACGAGAGGTTCCAGGGGCTACACCAGCCAACGTTCCGGGAGCGGCACCAGGCGGAGGGGTTAGCTTGGAGGGGACTGGAGTTGGGGATAAAGGCGAAGGACTTAGCAAGAGTGCGCTGAAAAATAAGAAGAAGCGTGAAGCTGCTAAGAAAGCCAAAGAGGCGCAGGCTGCTGAACAGGCGGTCACGAGCCCGGATGGTGAGGGTCATACTAACGGTCAGACGCTCGCTCCTGGTAATACGCCGAACAAGGGACGCCGAGATCACAGCAGGACTAGGAGCCGGAGCAGAGGGCCACCACGGCAAGGTGGACCTGGTGAAAGAGGCGACAGGAATGATCGAAACGGGCATCACCGTGATGGGTCCGGAACACTTGGACATGGTCTTCGGGAGTACCAACCACGACAGCGTTCCCCGGCTCCGGGTGCGAATAACCCGCAACGACAACGATCCCAACGGAAGAAGAAGGAAGAGGGAGGGAATCCAGGGGAGTCGTTTAATGCTCAGGGAAGGGCTTCTCCTCCGGCTGAGAATAATGGAACTTCAGGAGGTCCTCCTCAGCAGCCACGACTCCGACTGCCGGTTCCAATGCCTGAGGTTGAGATTACGAGTCCCATGACACCGATTACACCCGGTGGCGGTACGCCGGAAGAGAAGAAACAGCGTAGTTTGCTGAAGAAACTTCGGGCTATCGAGGACTTGAAGATGCGATTTGCTACGGGGGAGAAATTGGAGGACACTCAGATCAAGAAGATCAATACTGAGGATTCTGTTCGCAAGGAGTTGCAGGAACTTGGATGGAAGGGATAAGGGAGGGATGTGCCAATATCTTGAGGGGTTGCCTCCGTTCGTTTAGTAGATACAACCGCCTCTCACTTTGTTCCACTCGTTTGACAAAAAAAGATTTTATGTTTTGTTACCCCGGCTGTCCTTTTTGAGGAGTCCTGTGTTCTCGTAGCAGAGAGGGGGGATTTGTCTTGAAGGCTGGCTGCGGGTAGATGTTTATTTTTGGTATACCATCACTCCAGTCCCTCTTCCTCCTGTAACTAGAACTGCATCGCATCTTGGGAAAGCATTCTGTTTGGGTGTCCGGCGACCAGATCGCAGCCGGACTGGCATCTCCATCATCTTTTATATCAGCATCCTTGGTGTCGTGAATTCGGTTATTCTCCCACGCGACTTTTGGCGAGCGAGGGCGCGCGTGGATGGATGTGTCCAACGCGAGCTGCAAACCAGCCTGCCGGGTCAGGAACCACCAAACACCTGTTCACCCTCGTTCTCCTGCCAGCTTCACACACCCTCTCCTCGACTTGCTTCTTCCGTCCAATACATCCTTTTACCCAGTCTTCGTATTCCAATTTACCTTGTCACCACGCATCTCTACCATCATATATCTTGCAGCTGTCGGAGCTGTAAGCTTATCTAGCTCCCTAGCGTGTTGTAAAGAACCAAAAAGAAAATAAAAAATCAGCCATGGCTTCACGGCCGGAACTTAAAGTCGACGACGAGCACGGCTTCATATCTACGTTTAATCGGCTGCCCGCCAAAGATAGCGGTACCATCCGCGTATTCGAGCGGTCTGACTTTTACACCGTTCACGGCGAAGATGCGCAATTCGTCGCTCAACATGTATTCATCACCTGCCACCACCCCCTTTACTCGACCGTTCACGCTTTTCGAGACGGAAATAAATGCTGATGTATCTCCGGTTTATTGATATAGGTTTACAAGACTAATTCCGTCCTAAAATCTCTCGGAGCTGGGAAAGCTACTTTGCCGTCGTGTACGCTCTCCATCACCGTGTTTCGAAACTTTCTCCGCGAAGCGTTATTTCAACAGGGGAAGAGGATTGAGATATGGGGGTCGCAGAAGGGGAGGAATAATTGGGAAATTATCAAGCAGGCTTCGCCGGGGAACTTGCAGGATGTGGAGGAGGATATCGCGGGACAATTGGATTCCAGTCCGATTATCCTTGCGGTTAAAGTTTCCGCGAAGGTTGAGCAGAGGGTTGTCGGGGTCGCCTTTGCGGATGCTAGTGTTAGGGAGTTGGGGGTTAGTGAGTTCGTTGATAATGATCTGTATTCGAATTTCGAGGTGAGTGTTTTTATCTGATCTCGCTTCTAAAAGGAGGAATTGGAGATGGGATGATGAGCTAATCGTGTGTGTGGAATGAATAGTCCCTTCTAATCCAACTGGGGGTTAAGGAGTGCATCATCCAAACCAACGAGTCGAAAAAGGATGTCGAAAACACGAAGCTTCGCTCGATAATTGACCGATGTGGTGTAATCATCACCGATAAAAAATCCACAGACTTCGCCGGAAAAGATGTCGAACAAGACCTCACACGTTTATTGAAGGATGATGTCGCTGTCGGATCATTGCCACAAGCTGACCTCAAAGTCGCGATGGGTGCCGCATCGGCTTTGATTAGATATCTGAACCTCATGTCCGATCAGTTGAATTTCGGTCAATACCGGCTATATCAACATGATCTCTCGCAATACATGAAACTCGATGCGTCGGCGTTGAAAGCGTTAAATCTAATGCCGGGTCCCAGAGACGGATCGAAGAATATGTCGTTGTACGGCTTGTTGAATAAATGCAAAACAGCGGTGGGGACGAGATTACTCGCGCAATGGTTGAAGCAGCCGTTAATGTCGTTGGAAGAGATCGAGAAGCGACATTTACTAGTTGAAGCTTTCGTTGAGGATACGGAATTACGACAAACGATGCAAGAAGATCATTTACGGTCTGTTCCGGATTTGTACAGACTTGCGAAGAAGTTTCAGAGAAATATGGCCAATTTGGAGGATGTCGTCCGGGCGTACATGTTGGTGATAAAATTGCCGGGATTCATTGGTACATTGGAAGGTGTCATGGATGAGAAGTATAAGGATCCTTTGGATGAGGTTTATACCAGAAAGTTGAAGGACTTCCAGAACCAGCTGTCGAAATTGGAGGAGATGGTTGAGACGACTGTTGATCTCGATGCGCTGGAGAATCACGAGTATATCATCAAACCGGAGTTCGATGAGAGCTTGCGAACTATCAGGACGAAGCTAGATGGGTTGCAGCGGGATCTTGCGAAAGAGCATAGGAGCGTCAGCAACGACCTGAGCCAGGAGATGGACAAAAAGCTGTTTCTAGAGAACCATAGGGTACACGGTTGGTGCTTTAGATTAACGAGAAACGTAAGTCTTTCTTTTCAAACCATTCACACATCAAACATGCTTATAAGGTTCTCGGATATATTCAGGAAGCTGGCTCTATCCGAAATAACCGCCATTACAAAGAAATCTCCACCCAGAAAAATGGCGTCTACTTTACCACCGATAAACTATCCTCCATCCGCCGCGACTTTGATCAATACACACAAAACTACAACCGCACCCAAACCGGCCTCGTTCAAGAAGTCGTCAACGTCGCATCCAGCTACTGCCCCGTATTCGAAAACCTAGCCGCAGTCCTAGCCCACCTAGACGTCATCGTCAGTTTCGCGCATGTATCCGTCCACGCTCCGTCCCCATACGTCCGACCGACGATGCACCCGCGCGGAACCGGCAACACGATCCTGAAAGAAGCGCGACATCCGTGCATGGAAATGCAAGACGACATCCAATTCATCACCAACGATGTGGATTTAGTCCGTGATTCCAGCGAGTTTCTGATCATTACCGGACCCAACATGGGTGGTAAATCGACGTATATCAGACAAATCGGTGTGATCGCATTGATGGCTCAAGCCGGTTGTTTCGTACCGTGCTCCGAAGCGGAACTCACCATATTCGATTGTATTCTCGCCCGCGTGGGCGCGAGCGACAGTCAGCTGAAAGGGGTGAGTACCTTCATGGCGGAAATGTTGGAAACGGCTACGATTTTGAAAAGCGCTACGAGGGAGAGTTTGATCATTATCGATGAGTTGGGGAGGGGTACCAGCACCTACGACGGGTTCGGACTCGCGTGGGCGATTAGTGAATATATCGTCAAACAGATTAAATGTTTTTCGATGTTCGCTACGCATTTCCACGAATTAACGGCGCTGGTGGATGAATACCCCGCTGTGAAGAATTTACATGTCGTAGCGCATGTTGGGGATAAGGATAACGGCGGCGGGGAGACGAAGAGGGAGGTTACGTTGTTATATAAAGTCGACGAAGGGGTGTGTGATCAGAGTTTCGGTATTCACGTTGCGGAGCTGGTTCGGTTCCCGCAAAAGGTTATCAATATGGCGAAGAGGAAGGCGGATGAGTTGGAGGATTTCAAAGGAAAGCATGATGAGAATGCTATGATTGATAGGTTTTCCAAGGACGAGGTCGCGGAGGGGAGTAGATTGTTGAAGGAGCTGTTGATCGAGTGGAAGCAGAAGGTTGAGGGTAACGGTGGTAAGGAGATGAAACCCGAGGAGATGACGAAGGTTATGAAGGGGCTTGTTGAGGGGGAGTGGAAGAGTAGGATTGAAGGAAATGCTTGGGTGATGCAGAGCGTTCGGACGTTGTAGACTTGCGGCCCATTTATATTTGGTACCTTGTGGTTTTGTGGGACTAATCAGGGGGGGCATATGGTGGTCGGGATGGGTATTATTTTTGTACAATAGGTAGATCTAGCTATTATTCCTGGCGTTTGTGAGAGGAGGATGAATTGTACACATCCTGGTTTCTCGATCTATAGATCTTATAAGATCTTAAGCAACTAATAAATTCTGACTCGAAATTTAGAAGAGATAGGTATCTGGGAAATAAATTTGGATATCATGATATCATACAATTCTCAAAAGGTGAAAGCGGTCAATGCGCTCGAAAATGGAGGTATATAAAGAAACCGGCAAAAAAAGGGGAAATTCGTGATAATGTTCTGTTTTGTAAAGCAAAGGAGCAGGATAAAGCTATCAGAAGTTTAAACGCCAGTAGCTAAACAGATTGCGCTTCAAAGGAAAACAACGAGCAAAAGCTGGTATGGACTTGAAAACGAGAAAAAGATGGGTTGCAACAGAATACAAGACAGGCAAGTAAGTACAAGAAGTGAAGTATAGGAATAGGAATCATCGGAAGAAGCTTCGCGGTTCAGATACTTTCGTGGCATTTCATTGATAAGAAATATACTTTGACGATCTCAACCCATCAATCGCAAGTTCCAATTTTGACGGTATGAACAGACCTGGCGGACGGAATCGGCGGCGGAGGGCCCCTTCGGCGTAGGCTACCATTCGCCAGAGGAGAACTTTTCTTCGGTTCATTTGACGGGGCATCAACTTTAATCTCAGGAGTTGGAGCGGCTTCCAAGCCTCCCCATGTTGCCCTAACCTTTCCTGGAGGTGGAGGCGGGGGTCCTCTTCCTTTCTTTTTGGTTGCGGCGTTCGCTGGAGCGGCCTGTTTAACGACCGCTACCTCCACAACGGACATGCTACTCCCTACGTCTGTCAAACTCATTCCCAAGTACTGTTTCGCTAGATTGTGGGTTTTAGTTTCTGTCGGGGAATCATCCAACCACTCCACCTTGTTGCAGCGGGTGACCAATCGCAGGGTTGTCGGATCGACGGGGGAGAAATGCTGTGAACGTATGGTGGAGAGTTGATCGAGGAGTCTAAGGATTTCCGTACGCTTGTAATGAGGTGGGTGTCGTAGTTGAGTGTGAGAGAGGAGAGGGTGGAAGACTCGGAGATACATATGCCGTAGCTACGCTATCATTAGACATGCTTGATAGAATTGATGTAGAATACTGACTGTATCTTCTTCTTCCGGGAGATCGGACAAGCTGCGTATTATGACATCGACGAGGACACACAAGTCATTGGTATAAAAGTATTCGTAGGTCTTACTCGTCGTAAAGAGCAAGAAGAGAAGCTTAAGGATTAAGAGTTGAGTTGGCGTCTCGGCTAGAATTACAATTAGCGACTTTTTTGAGGCGTGGGTAAAGCTCTATGACATACTCTCTCGATTTAAAAGTAGAATGATATTCTCTCCGAACGTTTTGAAGTCGGGGCCATTGAAGGAGAGAACCTTAACCACTCGATTTGTCAAAGGCGTTGACTCTGCCCGTCCGCTATGTTCTGAAAGCATATACTGTTCATTTAGAACAAGCTATTACCTGTTAGCGAATGCAATGTCGGATGAATATAAGTTTCAATAGTACCAAGACTTTTATAACCGCATAATTGTAGGGGTCGTCTGGGTCCCCAATTCCGTCTTCGACCTGCTCTAGCAAGTGTTTGATGAATTCGTCTTGGATAATTTCTAATGGAGGGACGATCAGTCGAGTGCTCTAGGCTGAATAATGTGTCTCCTACCTAAATCTTGCAGCCTGAGTCTCTGTATCCTGCACATTTCGTAAAACACTTCCAGCAGAAGTTTGTGAAATGCAAAGTTCTCTTTATCAACATCCTTCCATATCAGCTCCATAAGCCGCTCGAAGGCATTTTGCTCTAGCATCAACTCAAAGGTCTTTGGATGGTCGATTCCATCATACATGAGCGTTGATGTGATAACATGAAGTCTGGCAGAGTTTGATGGTTCCTATGTATGTATGTGTCAGCAGCTTACAGGATATTCACGAGCCAGGGAGGCCATGTACCTTTAAGAAACGTCCCACGAGGCGCCTTCGTACATAACTCTTATGCTCAGTGAATATATTTGATTCCAACAACCGGAACCCGCATTTTGCAATATCAAATTCGGATTGGAGGTAGTCATCTGGTCATGTGACCTCGGTATCAGCTCAATCTCTTTCGTCTATCCCATTTGGAATATCAAGTCTGACCTCTGTAGGAAGATATTAACTGGAGGTAGGCTCGTAATTGCAAGTCAATTTGGTGCTGGGTCGGACACGGTGCGCTTAGGACGACGTCGATTTCTAAGAGGGTGCGATATGCAGGGATGAGCTTGAACGAGCCACAACCATGAGAGAGAGAGAGAGAGAGATGAACCGTACCATCCCAGAACTGCTGTTCCTCCAACTTTTGCTCTACTTCGGGTGTCTCCATGACTCCAGGTCCCGTTCCGAAGGCATGAAATCGGATGCCGGCGTCTCTCGTGACAGCTGGGACGATTGGGTATGTGTGGATGCTGGGTAACGTAGCCGTCGAGAATGAATGGGTGGGTTCCTCAAGTCGTCCGAGTTAAGCATGGGCCATTCGAATAGCTGGGCGGGGCTTTAGACAACGGTGCTTTGGGGGGACGACGGTATAAGGATACAGCTGCCCGGTGCGGACGGGGGAATGTCGTATTTCTATCGGCCAGGCTGGAAATCGCTAGCGATGGCGAGAGTGCAGAGTGTTTCGTGTTGACGCCTAACTGGACCGGGTATATTGCACAAGCGATGAATGGATGGAAGAGGTGGATGGATGAATAGCGGCAATGGCGGGGAGATGTCGTCGAGGGAAGAGGGAGGATGCGATGGTGATGGAGCCTTGGTAGACGCCTTGACTGGAGCGCCCGGAAGTTCAGCGGCCGTCGACGACTTCGGCCAAGATTCAATCCAAGCTGCCTCGATGACATGCGCCAGGCAGCCGACGAGAGATTAAATTTAGAACGACCGTTAATCCCCCACGTGCGACGAGGCGCTTCGTCTGTAATCCTTATTATCTTACTGGTCTCGGCGCTGCTACCTTATCCTCCACCTCCCCTCCCTTCTATCAACATGGCCTTGCCCGCGAGATTCGCGACCCCGTCCATGGCGGCCCCCGCATCGAGCGCCGACAAGGACCGCACCGTCCAGCAGACCGACATCGACGCTCTCGTCTCGCGATGTAGCGCCGTCAAAACCGGGTACCTCGCGGATCCGTACGCGGACCTCTTTCTCGAACCATCGGCGCCCAGGGATAGACGATATCCTTTGATCAACAGAGGTGAATAACGAGGTGAACATTTGCAGGAGGCGTGCGCGGTTCGCGATAGAGTCGAGAATATATGCTAACGCGCGGGCTGTTCGTTATCTCAAAAGGGACGTATATCCGGACTACCGCGATCGATCAGCTCGTCGAAGCCTTCCTCGCACAACCGTCAAAATCCAGAAAACAAATCATTTCGCTAGGCGCCGGCTCGGATACAAGATTCTTCAGGCTTGCGGCGGATAGGTCGTTGGACCTGCTATATCACGAATTCGACTTCCCCCAAGTTACGACTCGCAAGATACAAGCGATCAAACGTCACTATGAGCTTTCGTCAATCATATCGGAATTCTCGAAGTCTAGACAGGCGACAGGCGAACCCCCTAGCTTCCACGCTGATTTGGACGTCGGATCTCTACACTCGCCAAACTATCACATCCATCCGATAGATCTACGCACTTTAAAACCAGGAACTGCTCTCCCAACAGGCATCGAGCCAGATGTCCCGACACTCTTCATATCCGAATGCTGTCTGATATATCTTTCGCCCACCGAAGCCGATGATATATTCAGATGGATCACAGGCTCTTTCGGGAAGTGCTCGGAGTCAGCGGCTAACGGCGTGGGAATCATCCTCTACGAACCAATCGGAGGCGACGACTCGTTCGGCAAGGTCATGATCAGAAACCTGTCACAGAGAGGAATTGTTCTCAAGACTTTACAGAGATACTCAACACTCGAACGACAAAAGGAAAGGATGAGGGTGCTGGGTTTCAACAGTGGGATGGGTGCTTGCGATGTAAACTATATTCACGACACCTGGATAGAAAAGAATGAGAAGGAGAGGATTGATGGACTGGAACTGCTAGATGAGCGGGAGGAATGGGTGCTGCTCGCAAAACATTATTGTATTGCTTGGGGATGGGTGGAACAAGGCCGGGCTGAAGATTTGACATTTCAAAACTGGTCACAGTTCCCACTACAGCAGGTTTAGGATCATATTCAAATTGTCCGATGCCTGTGGTACTGCTTTAATCGGCGCATCTCCAAGTTGATTACGAGACGACCGCTGCGCAGCTGGAACATAACGAAAGCCTGCATATGATATAGCCCCATGGGTATCAAAATAATCGGACTCTTTTGAGGCGCAGGCAGCGTGTGTTGTGGCGCGCTATCGATAAACTCGAACCTTCTGATCTTTTGTTGCGGTCAAGCGTTTTAATTTTTTTTTTTAATAAACGAATAGTTCTTCTGCACTACAAACTAACCAGCTCTGCTCCGAATGTATCGCGAACCTGTCATCTACCTGGACGGCATATAAATCTCGCCCCGTCCCAGATGAGAGCAGCCGTGCTCTTACGGACCATAGTCGTCGACTCTGTCGCACTTCGGAGACTCACCCCTCGTACGACAACCGTCGCTTCATATCCCGTCGTCCTACGTGACTTTTCGACTAGCAGCACATGTTCTATACCCAGGAGAAAGAAAACGGAACCCGAGGAAGATGAAGAGGTCGAAGAGGTCAAACCCGAACGCCGAGGACGTCCACGGAAAGTCGAGGTCGTCGAATCCGTCGAGCGCAGAGGACGTCCACGGAAAGTCCAAGTCGTCGAACCTGTCGAGCGGAGGGGGCGTCCACGGAAAGTTGAGGTTGTCGAACCTGTCGAGCGCAGAGGACGTCCACGGAAAGTCGCGGTTGTCGAACCTGTCAAACGCAGAGGTCGTCCTCCTAAACAGCTGGTAGAGGAGGAACCCCCACCAGCCAAAGCTGTCACCAAGACCACGAAGGCTATAAAATCGAAAGAACCAGAAACCAAAGCTACCAAGGGTCCCGGCCGAAAGAAACGGCTGGGGCCTAATCTCCCAAGCCTGGACGAGAAGCGGTCAATCGCTGAAGAGCTTGGTATCGAACCCCGCGATGTCAACATAGGATTCGCAAAGGCTCCGGGTGGTAGGCATTATCTCGACGGTAGCCCACCAATTGAAGACGACCCTGATGAGCCACTCCGCCGACGTACCAAGAAATCCAAGCCTGAGGACATACAAGCTCTGATTCGGGGACGACCGAAGATATGTGGACCAGAGTTACCAACTAAACTTGTCCCAAGGGGTAGGAAGGAAGTTTTAATGACTTTCCATCCCCGTTTTGCTGATGGCTTTCCTAGCAATGACGATATGGCCGCAAAATCAGAACGGCGCTTGAAACGTCTTAGCAGCGAAGCCCGACGAGCACAGATCATGATAGAAAACCCCGAATCCCTCAAGCCCGCCCCGGAAAGTGAATTATCGAGGTTATCGAGAGAATATCTTGAGAAAGAAAAGATAGAGGAGGAAGCAAGTAAACAGTGGGAATGGATATCCTTGGACGCAGAGTCAGGAAAAGCCGCTGGTCGTAATGTGAAAATGGCAGATCCGATGGCCGTGATCGAGAAATGGGACCAGACTACGATCAGGCAACAACATCCTGAAGCTCGCGGATGGAAAAAGATGAGGATAAAGGTTCTCAAGGATTCGGCTCCCACACTTGCGGCGCTTTTAAGATCAGATATGTCAGAGGTCAGATCCTGGGACAAATCGCTCGTTGTCAACGAAGCCAAGTGCAATGAGATCTTTAAGACGTTCGATTTTTCGGAGTATACAGGTTGTACCATCCTCGACTTCAATCCTGGCTATGGGATCTTCTCCAAAGCTTTAAATGCCGCGTTAAAGCCTGAAAAGCACTTCCTATTCGAGGGTGAGCCTGGTTTTGTTCCTTTTCTCGAACAGATTTGTAAGCACGAATCTTTCGAAGTAATAGAAGAGGACCTTTACAATTGGAAAACCCTTGACGATCTGGTCACATCCGGGAGGTTGAAGCCGAAGACTGTCCCTCGTGAGGAGGGTGTCAACAAGACTCTTCTTGTTACGGGCATTCTTCATAAGGACGTCAAAGGTGATAGATTTATAGCGCAAATATTCGACCATATTGGTAAACAAGATTGGATATTCCAGTACGGCCGAATAAAATGTCTGCTCTGGGTTGATGATGATATGATATCACGGTATATCCCAAGGACATTTGGGAGAAGGAACCGAGCGGCTGTTGTGTGCCAGGCTCTCACCGATGTGCGGGTATTGGCGCAGCCACCCCAGAAATATACGTGGGCGGATAACCGATTCTTCAGGAGAATGGATTTATGGAACCATCCCGGCCATAAATCGAATGAACAAGATAAAAAGACCGGTGTAGAATTCCACAACCAACTCACTTATTTCACAATGGCCCGAGATCCGAAGCCTACTGATCTTGAAGCAACTGATTATTGGCCGCCAATGCCATGGGCGCAGCTGACATTGTTGGATATAACCCCCAACCTGCCGATGCACTACCTACGAGGTGATGTTCCGAACTCGGAACCGTGGAAATATTTCAACCATATGCTCACATGTATGTTCATGGCGCGGCATAATACCATCAAGGAAGCGTTGTCGAAGATGGGAGGTGGTACAG
Source organism: Dactylellina leptospora (assembly GCA_036971365.1). Classification (NCBI taxonomy): domain Eukaryota; kingdom Fungi; phylum Ascomycota; class Orbiliomycetes; order Orbiliales; family Orbiliaceae; genus Dactylellina; species Dactylellina leptospora. The sequence goes on along the minus strand of JAJTUC010000028.1, from coordinate 238,815 downwards.
AGGTGCTGTTGGAAACGGATGAAGTTCTACAAGGAATGCCCGACCTACCGGATAAGCATACTGTGTATCTTTCGGTTGAAGAGTTGGTCGCTCTCGCGAGGGGATATGAATTCTGGCCGTGGAGAAACGATGATCCGTTCCTCGGAGCTGAAGTCCGGCTCAGGAAAGCCGGTATGTTGGATGACGAAGAGAACAAATGGTAATAGCTGAACAGGCCAATTTGTAGCGCTTCGTTGCAAGCTTTATCCAAGCTTTCCTCACTACACGACTTCTTATGTAGTTATATATCTTCTTTTGTAAATATTCAAGCTTCAGCTTTTATTTCGCTTCTCTGTACGAATAGCATTTTCTTGTATCTTTGTCCTCTCTTTTTTCTTTTCTGTAATCTCGACACTAGCGAATGCTAAGGAATATTAATGAGTCGAAACCTGGCTTTGGAAGAAACAGAAGTTCAACACAGTTGCACTGCCCTGCCAATCCGGGGCGCCAATGTCCGATAAACCCTTCAAAGCCGACGAAGTTTTACAATCCCTGAGGATAATACCCTCACATTATCAAAGCGAAAGATAGCCAAGGACTTTGACATGCAGTTGATTCTCCCGGAACCGAGCGTTCATTGGTCGCATGCACGTACCCCAGCCTGGGCGACATTACGAATCTCTTCCTGTACCTGACCGCCCCGCAGGACATTTCAACCAAAACCGGGCCGAGCGCCGTCTCATACCCCTGCGCGTCCTCCACACATTTCTTGCGAAAAGCTTGTGTGGACATTGGCAGACCATTTACTCCTCCCGGCAAATAAGCGATGAGAAGGTGGTGTAACTGCAGGGACGCACGGGGAAATACCACATGTTATCCCAAGCTTTTGTTTTGAAATGGTGGAGAACAGGAAGGAGGACAGGATTGTATGTGGGGAAAAGAAAAGGTATACCGGTGTTAATATACCGAGATGGTTAGACGGGATGCGAGCGTATATGCACGCCACGAGATATCAACCATAAGGTTTTGGAAAAGGGTTTCCGTTATCCACTTTTCCGAGAAGTGATTCGAAACCTAGCTTGTGGAACTTGTGGCACCGAGGGCTGTATGCTTTCTCACCCCGGTGCAAATCTCCCAATCGGGGTTTGCAGTATCATGTTTGAGCAAGAACACGCGGGTGACGGATGGTACCTATCAGTGCGCTGGTGTCAGAGTATGATCCGGTATCTGCAAAATGTTGACATGTTTCGATTGATTAATGGTATCTTATGAGGAATCCACCACCCGGATATCGGATCGCTGTTAAATATCCGGAGACGACCTTGTTGGTTTCTGAATTGTGGAGGTGGTCCCGTCGGTGGCTGGCTGCTTTTTCCATGTTCCCATTCTCCCCTCTCTTGAGTTATGAGGGTTTCTAGAAGAGATCTCTGTCCCCTTCTTGATTCAAAAGGAACAGGGTAGCTGCTCGATCTCCAGGTTGATAGCTTTTTTCGTTTCGTTCTGTCAGATATATTACTTTAACGAAGAATTCTGAATTGATATTCGAATAATTCTTGTTTGTTTTTATGATTTTAATGAGGTAGATGGTTCCATACAGAAGAATGGGAGCAGGACTAAGACGCCCCTTCTTCATGCGAATTGCATTCGCGGAGGCGGTGTTCGCAGCCGTCGGGGTCATGGCGATACTTAAATACCTTTTCAATTCCGACGGTGTCGGAAATCTATTCACGGGATCATCCAAGTCATCGATATCATCATATCCTCCGACGACAGCTGGTGGCCGAAGATATAAGACTTGGGGTGAACGATCTTTATTTTTGACGGAGAAGGAGTGTAGAAAGGAATATCCGTTGTTGTTTCAACCGATTGATGAAGCTGTATCGAGGGGACCGGTTCCTTTTGAGAGAGGACCTGATGACTTTACGGCACTCGTGAGCGCGAGGGTAAAGAATAATAGGGTATGTATATCCGCGAAGCTTCTAAAGCTTCAATCAACATGATACTCATGATTATGTACCGATCTAACAGTTATATATTAGCTTTACGTCGTGAACAGTAGCAATACCACACAAAACCATGTTAACGTCATGGTAAGACATATCAGACCGATTTTACATTCTTCGCATTCTTAATATTCGTATCGTATAAATAGCATCGCTCCGCAGCCCTCCACCAAGTGAACAAAGCCCTGATAACTTCTTCCGAACCACTCCCCGAAACGGTCTTCTCGTTCACACCCGTCGACTACCCCAAAAACAACAGCTGGGGGTACTCAAAATGGTACCACCACACCGACATCCTAAACTACTGGCCGGTCCCGCATTTCGGCCACTGGTCCTGGCCCACTTCCTACGTCGGTCCCCTAATCGATGTCCTAGCCACGGTGACCGAAATCGAATCAACCCTCCCCTTCGAAGAAAAAGTGGATAAAATCTTCTGGCGCGGGACCCAATTCTTCAACCCGATTCAGAACGGTAACCTTCGCGGGAATTTCCTGATAGCGGCAAAGGGCAAAGAATGGGCCGACGTCGCTGAATTGAAATGGAATGCCCTGGAAAAGTCTCCCAATATAGTACCGATTTCCGAAATATGCAAGTTCAAATATATCGCGTACACCGAGGGGATAACTTACTCGGGAAGGTTGCCGTTTCACATGATCTGTGAGAGCGTGATCATTACTACACCGATTAATTATCTGATGCATTCCACCCATTTGATAAAACCATTCTTCGCTTGGAATCTTGGGTTCGAATCTACTGTCCGGATGAAGGAGTGGGGTATGAAAAGGATGAGGAAGGCGTGGCCGAAGGATTATAGACCGGAAGAAGCGAATGCGATATTCGTTTCTCCGGATTGGAGTGATCTCGAAGAAACGATCATGTGGTTGAAGGATAATCCAAAGATAGCAAAGGGGATTGCAAGGAGACAGAAAACATTGTTTGTGGAAGATGGTTATCTTTCGGAAAGCGCAGAGATGTGCTATTGGAGGGAAACGATTAGAGGGTGGAGCAAAGTCGCAATGCCAGCAGGTGAAGGATGGGATGAGAGAGGGCTTCCGTGGGAAACGTTCGCTTTAACTGGCAAGGCATATTTTAATTAATATAACAACTTACGAATTTCAAATGTAAATAAGTAACCTCAGCTGTACATTCATAATACGAAGGAAACGAATCGTCATTTGGTTTAGTTCAATATAGTATAATGCGATTTTCATTCAACAGGTCTTCGATTTTGTTATGAATCTAATATGTCCAGGGCGCGAAAGGAAGGCTCTAAGCATAAAATAACCATTCCGCTGAGCGCGCACTGGAAGAAGACCATAAATAAGAAATTACAAGAAAAGAATATCTTAAAGCACATCTGGGGGTTTTCAAATACTAGGCAAAAACCGTGCAGCTCAATTGCCAAGAACATTTTTGAATTTCGATTTTCCCCGACGACCTCTCCTGCGATACTTTCCACACTTTCCATTGGGGCCTTGGTTAACACTTTGATTTAGACTCTGCTTCGGATTCTTGACGTATTCCATGTGAACAATATCGGTAAACCTTTGCACATCCTTAAGAAGCTGGTCAATTGTTTGTCTCTCTCCACTCTTCATAATATGGATGAGAACTTGAGGCGGATCGATGGCACGCTTAGTCCCATGATTCGGATCAAGCTTGGAATAAGCGTCCGTAACCCTTGCTATAGCACCGTACAAGTTTGTGATCCCATTAGGGGTTTCCGGGGTGTCATCAAATTTCAAAACAGCTCGTCCAAAGCCTGGACCGCGGATCGAAATATGCCCCACCACAAAGTTGACCTGCGCAAAGAGTCCCGTCAAAATAGTGTCCCAGTGATCCATATCCACGAAACCACCTCCAGGGAGGCTGCGGGAAGGTGGACGGAAGTAAAAGGTGACACCCGTCAGGTCCTTCATCTTCTCAAGCTTGTGGCTAATGCTTTGTCGGTAAACGTTAGCATTTAAATGGCCTAAAATTCCATCGCGGGATTGCAAGAACTGAAGGCGACAACCCCCATTCTCTGCATGATTGATCAAGCCACTCAGCTGCTTGTAGGTATAGGAACACCTTCCATCAGAGCATTTGAAGGGTCTCCAATCGCAAGCTTTATGGGAAACGAACGCGCCGATGGTCCTACCGTTATCATCCATCAAGAGGGCCTCTGCTTGTGGATGCATTGCAAAAGTGTAATTCACATCTTCAACGGAGATTTTCGAGATACATTGACCAGATTCAAGGTGCACAAGCATTGAAGACAGATGCGGAAAAGGTCTCTCGCAGCCACAGCAAACAACGGGACCCAGTTTCGGTTGTTTACCTTTCGCACCTTGAGGTTGCGCGTTAGCGGCGACACCCCGGGAGCGCTTGCGTAGAGCTCTAGAGTCTCCCTATATACATAATATTAGATACGAGCTCGCTCGACGTAACTAAATTTTGATCGAGTATGTGGAAACTTACATGCCTGGTCTCTGAACCCGAATCACTCCCTCGACCGGTAAAATCGCGCTTTCGGTTGAAGTTGGCTTTATCAGGCTCAGTTAGGGTGACAAAAGAAGCTGCATCACGAGCAGGATGGTTCTCAGCCCCGAAACTTGGTTGAGGGTTCTGGAACCGAGCTCCTGAAGCCTCATCGACGAATCCGTCGATATCACTTTTCAAATAGGCGCGACGGCAGGTTGGCTCGTATTCGACATGAAAGTCAAGACTTTCATAGAAGAACCAACCTTTGCAGCCCTTGCATTGAAGGTGACAGTTGGTCTCAGTCCAATGCCGGAATATGTTTCCTCCAACTCCAGCATTGTAGTCACAACGAGGGCAAATCGTGGGGAAACGATGGCTCCACTTGTGCTCAGCGGTGTGTTCCGCTTTATTGAAAGCGATCTTACACATTTGGCACCACAGATCAGGGCATTGCGTCTCGAAATGGCCCTCTGCTCGATCGAGATAAAGAAACTCTACCTTGCAACGAGAGCAATAGGACCACGCCGGACTTAAACATCCATCAGACATGTTAGTCAATGATTGATATAGTGAAACGAGAATTGGAAGTGCATAGGTCATAAGTAAAATTGATCTGGGCTTGCTTACCGTTCATTCTCTAGAGGGCGTCCAGACATTGATAAAAATGAAGTCGAAATTGGCGGGTGCAAACAACAAGGAGCTTTAGATGTGTGAGGGGAGTGGAGAAGTGGTTAGAGGGGAAACGGATTGTTATGGTGAAGACGGTGATAAGGTAGAATGGCGATGGCGCTGCTGGCGGATGAAACGGAGATGATGATGATGATGAAAGGAGCTGATGAGGAACTTTGGAGAGACGTCGATGGAGTTTATATACTCCGCCATCGTTCATGTCACGCTCAGCAAAGGTGTTGTAGCATCGGCACTGCACGCTTCTGACAGTCAAAATCCCACATATATTCCCTTCTTCTATTCTTCAGGCCATGGCTCAACTGTCAACTTGGGCCAGATTGCCTTCCACCTCTCTGCCTTTTTCTCGTATTGCTCCCTAGGCCCCAACATTGTCCCTGGTCTAACAACCATATTGAAATAATCTGACAGCCCTCTTGGTGCATAAACAGACCATTCTCCGTCGTTCTCCAATCTCACGCCAATCATGGCACTCGTGGAGATCCAAGAATCAATCCCTTGTTCAACCGTAGCATGCGCGGGACAATGTCTCCCATATTTCTCCGCAGACCATAAATGCACTCTCGCTTGGTTTCGAATCTCCACCTCTACGTTCAAATCTGAATATAGCTTTCTGCCCGCTTGGATTATTTTGTCCTCCGCATCGTAGGAGAGGTCTTGAGAAGAGTGGTAGACTAGATCATAATCGTTTATTCCTGTTTCGGCAGGGAGGGAGGAGACGTGGTTCCAGATTGTTTGAGAGAGGGCACCAGCGGCAAGGTACCAGTTTGGGAGGTTGAGGGTTGGTGCGCGGGTGAGGACTTCGACGAGGGTTGGATTACTGGAGAGGATATGTTTTAATGCCTTCACTTGAAGATGAATGGGTAGGCATGCGGGGTTCATCTTGACCGGGGCTTTGAGAAGAGGTAATGTTTGAAGCAGGCCGCAGCTTTGTTGGAAGTTCTTCACATGGCGTGTTGTTTTGCATGGGAGGCAGGGATCTTCGAGCACACCCCCGTGGTTCGACATTGGCCACGCACTCGACATCTTGCCTTATTCTCATGTTTACACTTTGATATCACGGTTTGAATCGTCCAGCTTGTAGGGTTTAGTTCATCGAATGTCTGATTCTCATCTATATGACATTGATGAATAAAAAGGACTCCCTAGAGAAGAATGCTTCGAGGAAATAATGTATCATAATTATAACGCGGCGAAAGAAAAAAGAAAGGACCCAGGCGTAGCAAAAAAACAGGAATGCCCCTTATACACAAAAAGAGTATATATATATTCTTATCAAAAGCCGAATATGAGCTGTAGGGAGATGAAGGCGGAGGAGGTGCTGAGGAAGACGAGTTTCATTGACGCGACTTTGAGGGGACTTTTTGGTCGTGGTCCGTAAAGGTATTGATTGATGGTTTCTGAATTGACAGAAGATGATGATAATTATAAAGAGCAAAAAAAAGCACACAAGCCAGCTGCTTTAGCACACGCTTACGCGGTGGCCTTTCCGCCCTGGGTGGGGGTCAACTTCTTGCCGTCCTTGTTGTATCGTACCCTTGGTGGTGGAGCACGGTTGCGTCTTCCTTCTCTCGATCGAACGCTATAAACAAAATCGTGAGTTCCAACTATTCTCCTATCATGACGCTTCAGGGGATATCGTACCGGACAATCTTTCCGTGAATGGCGCAGGAAACACAGTATTGGAGCTTCAAGTACATCTTTGGGACATTGTACCCGGAACGATCTGGGGCAGCGGCGTAGGCGTATTCGGGAACGTGGCCGTTGAAGACGGAGGCATCGACGATATCACCTGCAATCGTATGTTAGAACATTCCTCCTCTGCCGTATGTTTGAAGCTTTAAACTTGAATGGATATCGAGTTTTCCGTCCAAATATCGGGAAGTGGGACATACGGATAGCGGCGGATTCGACCATGTTTCTGATGGTGAATCTCTTGATGGCCTTGTCCTTTGGAGTACATCTCGAGCAGTTGGAGCAGCGGATTGGCTTGACGTGACCGCGACCCTTCTTGTTACGACCGCTAAAAGCAAGAACCACCGGTCAGAATCTTCTATTCTTCCAAATCCAGCATATTTCCATTCGGTGTGATTTCGACGTACTTGGCTGCGCGCTTCTTGACCATTTTGACGGATCTGTAGACGCTTCTGTTAACCTTTCGTCCTGATGAATAATATTATCGGATGGAGATTCGAGCGAGATGAATGTCGTACCTGGGTGGATATCGAAGTTCGAGGGGTAAATGAGAGGTATAGTCGTGGGTGTCGGTGGCGATGATGCTTGTCGGATTTGTAAGTGGTAGTATCTCGAAGGTGGTGAGCACCAGATTATTTTGTTGTGGGCGAGCGTCTCGCTAATGTTGCTGCTTTCGGCCGAGGCACATAGGGCTCAACGATACAACACATTCGCGCGTGTGCAGACGCGGTTAAGCGCCATGTGTTGCTGCGGGCGATTACCCCTCTCAGCTCTCCCTGCAGACAAGCCATGTGCTGGCCATGCGAAGAGCAGAGATATTATCATATCATGGTATCGATGGCCTGCGTTGACGTTCACGTATCTCTTCATCTTATGGGAATTTTCATAGTGGGAGAGTTATACGGTTCATGTAAATTATAATTGAACGGCGCCTCTTGATAAAACCATCCAGTCGGAACCGTTGAAAACTCTGATAGCCCGCAGCTGTTACATGTCGCCGGTTGCACGATATCGGAATCATTATCACGAGCCCTCCTGCAGGCACTAGCATTAGTATATTCTTCTAGCTCCATCAATCGTTGGATTAGCTGCACCCGATTAGGCCGTTGAGTGGTTTAAGATTGGGAGCTCGGAGCAACGCCTGCCAAACCACGACCGCCCCGCCAAACCTTTCATCCACTTGGTTCTCCCTCCTTTCTCCCATCCCGTCGCAACATCGCCGCCAATCTTACCCACGACCAGTTGCGAAAACTCACATCATGTCTACCTCCGGCCGTCGACATAGGACTACTTCGGCCCAAGGCCATCATCATGGTGAAGGCTCCAGCGTTACTGATAGCAGGCGCCGCCAAATCAAGCGAGATGAGGTATCAGCCATACGAAGCAATCACCGTTTTTGGGTGTTTCAAAGGCAGAAGCTAACTCGATATGTGAACTCTTATAGGCCATTCGCCAGAAGATGGAGTCTAGCTTGGGGAAGAAGAAGCAGCAATCCAGCGGCCGATCCCGAGGAAGTCGCAAAGCTGTCCCCGGTACCGTCATGGCCTTGAAACCAGGACAAGCCCTACAAATCAAGCCACAGGTCACCGTTGCCGAAGCCGCCCAACTCATGGCGGCCAAACGTGAGGACTGTGTGCTAGTTACCGATGACGACGAAAGAATCGCCGGCATCTTCACAGCCAAGGATCTTGCGTTTAGGGTCGTTGGCGCAGGAATCGATGCTAGAGATGTTGTCGTTTCCGATATAATGACCAAGAATCCCATGTGCGCTCGGACCGAAACTTCAGCTACCGATGCTCTGGATCTTATGGTCAGAAAAGGTTTCAGACATCTCCCTGTTATGGATGAGAACCAGGATATCAGTGGTGTTCTCGATATCACGAAATGTTTTTACGAAGCTATGGAGAAACTCGAAAGGTCTTACTCTATGTCTCGAAAACTCCACGATGCTCTGGAAGGTGTTCAGGAACTTGGGAGCGCTCAACCTACGCAGATCATCCAATATGTGGAGGCTTTGAGGTCTAAAATGGCTGGCCCAACGTTGGAAACCATTCTCACCGGTATCCCACCAACGACGGTCAACGTCAGGACGAGTGTTAGGGAAGCAGCGGCGCTCATGAAGGAAAACCACACCACTGCTGTATTGGTCCAGGATCAGGGAAATATCACCGGTATTTTCACCAGCAAGGATGTCGTTCTGCGCGTGATTGCGCCCGGACTTGATCCTGCGACTTGCAGCGTTGTTCGAGTTATGACGCCCCATCCTGACTTTGCGTCAATGGATTTGAGCATCCAAGCTGCTCTTCGAAAAATGCACGGTTAGTAGCGATTCAGGTTCCCCTTCACTTAACATCCAGGCTAACGGACAATTATCAGATGGCCATTATTTGAACCTTCCCGTGATGAACGACGCGGGTGAAATCGTCGGCATGGTTGATGTTCTAAAGCTAACTTATGCTACTTTGGAGCAAATCAACAGCATGCAGACCGGGGATAATGAGGGTCCTGCATGGAACAAGTTTTGGTTATCTATGGATAACGATTCCGAATCTGTGGTGTCCGATAGCGTCTCTCACCATATGTCCATGATGGGATCGGAATCGCCTAGCATGATGAGACATCCGACATACGACCGGCCAGGAACCTCGCATTCGCACTCTGTCTTGCCTAACGACTCGGCATCTCACGTTGGGGACGATTCTCCTCCACACTCTCATGTTCAGCTTACGCCTTCGCACGGGCCTTCGCTTTCGGAGAGTAACCCGTTTACGTTCAAATTCAAAGCGCCGTCTGGGAGGGTTCACAGATTCGCTGTCATCCCTTCGGCTGGATTTCCCGGCTTGATCCACACCGTCACGTCTAGATTGGGTGGGGAAATTTCTCAGGTCGGTGGGGAGACTATACTCACCGAGGAAGGCCAGATAGAGAAGACTGGATTTGCGATATCGTACATTGATGATGAGAATGATCTTGTTTCCATAACATCTGATCAGGATCTCCTCGATGCTATCGGCTTGGCTCGTCGACAGAATAGGGACAAAGTCGACATCTACGTCCACGACGCGGATCACCCACCGCCAATCGAAGCGCCTCCACCACCACCTCCACCGCCTGCGGTTCCGGTTATCGATACCGAGAAGCTTGAGGCTCAAGAAGAAGTGTTGAGGCTTCAGAAACAGCAACAGGAGCTTTTGGATAAACAGCACATCCCGGGTGTTCCGAATGAGTTGCTGTTGCCCGGAGCTGTGGCTACGTTAGCTGTGGCTATTATCATCGTCTTCGTGTTTGGTAGATCCGGTAGTCGCTGACTAACCGTTCTTGCGAGATGAAATTAATTTCCCGGCCTCCGCTGGTGTATCTGCTCTGCGTATCAAGAATAGGCATAGGAGATACTTATACGATGAGAGAGTGTGTTTGGAGCGAAAAGAAAAACTTGGTGCATAGCGAAAAGATTGTTTCCATAGAGGACGACCATCACTTCATATTTCTTTATTTTCTACAGTACATAGTATGAAATGACTTGCTGGTTAAATCATGAACACCGCTCACTCCTTGTCGATTTTCTTTCGTTGTCGCGTTTCCAATCTGTATCTTTTCTCTGGATGCTAGAGATTTTAGCGGTTTTGTATATCAAGAAATGTATTTTTTGGTACGTCCGATCTCACGAACAATATCAGAATGCGGAATGCGAAATACTGTACATGGGAGCCTTATTTGGGTGTTTGCCTGAATTTCCCGTTTGGCGCCGGCGTCCCCACCTGTGTGCATTGGTGGACGAGAAGCTGTCGGAGAGCTGTAGCTGGGAGATATGTGTGCCTCGATGTTTCACCGTTCTAGTGTGGAGGGATATAAGACAGAGATGCTCGAGGCCGACACTAAGATCTTAATATTGCAAGATAGGTAGCTGGAGATTCTGACGGTCTCCGGCGTGTCTTCCCTCCCGGGGCTTCTTCGCGGCGGTGTTTTTCGTCTGTTGATGCGAGTGAACGACCCTGGTAGAACCAGTGGCAGCTGCAGGGCCAGCTTCACATTCCGCTAGCCTCCTCTGCAGACACGAATGATAATAATAATAATAACAAGAAGAAGAAACCCCTCTCGACAGTTTTATAGCGGTGGGATTCAGCTCCAGTCAAGCGCCGCCTTCTCCCTCCTCCTTGAGTGTCTGCTGGTTTGGCAGCTTAGCTCTCCATCAATCAATCAATCAACCTCTCCCCCACCAATTCCCTTCTTCCTCTCCCTCAACCTTCTCCCTCCAAATCGCTCCTTTAGTCCATCCGCGCCCGCCACTGACCATAGCTCTCTTACCCTCCCACCGGCCTCCACGACGTCCTCCTGATTACGTCGTCTGCAGCTGTGGGTCGACTGTTTGCTCGGGCTGACAGCAGCGGTATATCACAGTGTCTCTAACTGCAGAGAAGGTGCCCCTCGCGTAACAACAAACAATTTTTTTCTATCGCGAAGCAGCCAAACAAAAAAAAAAAAAAAAGAGTTCACAGTCAACCAAAGCAGACTCCCCCTCCTCCCAGACGTCCTGTCCTTCTTATCGGGAGCCGAGCCAACTGCATTCCACCAACTATCCATCCCCCTTCCACCCCGCCATCATCTATTCACCCATCCATCCTCTCAGGCCCTGTCGATAACCCTACCCCGAGTAGCAGCAGCAGCAGGAGCAGCTCCACCGCCACGCTCAAAATGTCCTTGGACGCAGACCTACAGCAGCACCTCCAGGTACTCCTCGATGCTCTGACTAGCACCGACAATGCTGCTAGATCTCGAGCTGAGGAGGTCCTGGCCACCGAATGGGTCGGTCAGCGTCCCGAGATGTTGATGTACGGCCTGGCGAACACGATCAAATCCAATACCTCTGCTAGCGTAAGTTTTACCTTGAACAGTATATACATCTATAAAGATACACACATCACCCTGCCTCCTGGTCACACAAACTGGGCCTTCGGTTGTTATACCGCTTCGATTGACCCTCGGAGGGGTGTCCTGTGGGCTTGCTGCAAGGTTGAATAAGCTATCCCTTCGAGACAAGAAGTGCTGTTGTCGCACGCGTCTGTCTCGGGTCGTCCTGCTCTAAAAGAGCTTCTGCTCCTTTTTGAAAGGCGATTCATCCTTTATTCTACCATAATCATACTATTATTTCCCTGAATAGCGAAAACCCCAAACCTGACACGCTTGATTACCCGCTGAACCGCGCGATCGAAATGCTAATGCCCAACCACAGACCCGATCGTTCGCGGCTGTCCTATTCCGGCGCATGGCGTCCAAAACGGTTAAAAAGCCAGAGCCCCGAGATTTGTTTATATCGATAGATATGAATACCCAGATGGGTGTTCAGAATGTGCTCATCCAAAGCTTTTCAAACGAAACCGATCCTCAGGTCAGGAACAAGATTGGTGATGCCATAGCCGAGATTGCTCGTCAGATTTACGACGATGGTACGCTGCCTTGGTTACTTCAGCTACATATACACGTTGAAAATTGACAAATACCTTTCGCGACGCAGAACGACATTGGGTGGAATTGCTGGGAACCTTGTTCGCCGCTAGTAAATCCAATGACCCCTCAGTCAGAGAGGGCGCATTCCGCATCTTCGCGACGACCCCTACCATCATCGAAAAGAACCACTCGGAGGCTGTCAAGACTGTCTTTCAAGAAGGTTTCCGCGATGACGCCGTTTCCGTTCGGATCTCTGCCATGGAGGCTTTTAGCTCTTTCTTCCATAGTATTCGAAAGGCTCAGCAAGCACAATACGCTACCCTCCTCCCGGATATGCTCAATATCCTAGTCCCACTCCAGAACCCGGACCAAAGCGAGAACTTGTCGCGAGCATTCATGGCATTAATAGAGTTAGCTGAAACCTCGCCCAAGATGTTCAAGTCCGTCTTCAACGGTTTAGTCAAATTTGGCATACAGTGCATTCAAGATAAGGATCTTGGAGACCAGACACGACAAAACGCGCTTGAGTTACTGGCCACATTTGCCGATAATTCTCCTAGTATGTGCCGAAAGGATGCTAGTTATACTGCCGACATGGTAACGCAATGTTTGAGTTTGATGACGGACATTGGGATGGACGACGATGATGCTGCCGAATGGAATGACTCTGACGATGTGAGTGGTCAAGTGCTTTAGGGTCATTAGGTATACCTGTACTGACAGTGCGCATAGCTGGACATTGATGAAAGTGACATGAACCACGTCGTAGGAGAACAGTGCATGGATCGGTTGGCGAATAAGCTCGGCGGTAAAACCGTCTTACCACCTACATTCAACTGGTTACCTCGAATGATGAACTCGGCTTCGTGGAGGGACAGACATGCTGCTTTGATGGCTATCTCTGCTATATCGGAAGGCTGTCGAGATTTGATGTTATCCGAACTTGATAAAGTTTTGGAATTGGTCGTTCCATCGCTGAAGGACGAGCATCCCCGTGTGAGGTGGGCAGGCTGCAATGCTATCGGACAGATGAGCACAGATTTCGCTGGAATCATGCAGGAGAAATACCATGCTGTTGTTATGGACAACATCATCCCAGTCCTAGGCTCTTCTGAACCACGGTATGTACCGAGTCACCGTCTCACTAGAGCGTGTGATACTAATACTTTTTTAGAGTTCAATCTCACGCTGCTGCCGCGCTTGTCAATTTCTGCGAGGAAGCAGAGAAAGATACTCTCGAACCATACCTCGACCCACTCCTTACGGCTCTCTTGCAGTTGCTTAGGAATCCGAAGCGTTACGTTCAGGAACAGGCATTATCGACTATCGCAACGATCGCGGACTCGGCTGAGCAAGCCTTTGCGAGATATTATGATCATCTTATGCCTCTACTGTTCAGCGCGCTGAGCCAAGAGCAGACCAAGGACACTCGATTGCTACGTGCAAAGGCCATGGAATGTGCTACCCTGATCAGTAAGACGGCCCCCTGTCTGTTCTATCTGGTAACTTGCTAATATGACTGTATAAAATAGCTCTCGCCGTTGGTAAAGAGAAGGTTGGAAAGGATGCTGTCGAACTCGTCCAAATCCTCGGAAAGATTCAACGTGAGTACTCGGCCAAGGTTCAATACTAGCTTTGCATTCGCTAATTTCAGGATAGAAAATGTAACGGAACCGGATGATCCACAGGGCCAATATCTCCTCCACTGCTGGGGCAGAATGTGTCGCGTCATGGGAACCGACTTTCTACCTTATCTTCCAGCTGTTATGCCTCCTCTTCTCGAGTTGGCTAGCGCCAGGGCTGATGTTCAACTCATGGATGGTAGGGATCCTCACTTATCTATGTTTGGATGAGAAAGCTAACCTTCGACTTAGACGAGGAAGAAGTCCAGCAGATGGAACAAGAGGAAGGATGGGAGCTCGTGCCTGTCCGTGGGAAATATATCGGTATAAAGACCTCAGTACTTGACGACAAACACATGGCGATAGAACTGCTCGTGGTGTACGCTCAACAACTAGAAGCCGCCTTTGAGCCATATGTCGCCCGTGTTCTCGAACAAATCGCTCTACCGGGTCTGTCTTTCTTCTTCCACGATCCGGTACGAACCGCGTCCGCTCGATGCATTCCGCAACTTTTGAACGCAGTGAAGAAGGCACACGGCCAAACATCGCAGCAAATGGTTACGATATGGGGTCCAACGGTCAACAAGATACTAGACGTCATGACCACCGAACCAGCTGTCGACACTCTAGCAGAGATTTACAGCTGCTTTTACGAATGTGTGGATGTTGTCGGACCGAACTGCCTCTCAGACCAACATCTAATTCTCTTTGCGAATGCTTGCCGGACAACGTTGGAGGAGTACTTGAAGCGTGTTCAACTCCGAGAAGAGGAAGTGGCGGGCCTGGAAGAAGGCGAGGAATTGAACGAGGAAACTTTGTACGCGATTGAAGATGACCAAACTCTCCTTGCGGATATGAACAAAGCGTTCCATAATGTCTTCAAGAGTGTGACAACCCGCTTCCTTCAGTTCTTTGAGCCTCTGCTTCCGCTTTATGAGAAATTTATCAGGAGCAGAGACGCGAGTGAACGACAGTGGGCACTGTGCATTGTCGATGATTGTATCGAGTTCTGCGGACCCGAGAGTTGGAAGTATCATGAACACTTCCTGAAACCGCTGATGAGCTCTCTACAAGATGATAATCCAGCAATCAGACAAGCGGCCGCCTACGGCATCGGTATTGCGGCCAAGAGTGGTGGACCCGTCTACGCTGAATTTGTTGCTGCAGCTCTTCCTGCCCTCTTCCAGGTTGCTCAGTTACCCAAAGCCCGAGTTGAGGACCACGTCTATGCGACAGAAAACGCATGCGCATCGATAGCGAAGATTCTGCATTCGAATTCTACAAAGGTTGGAGACGCGCAGTCTGTCGCCACGGCGTGGATTGACACCCTACCGGTCATTAACGATGAAGAAGCGGCACCGTACGCTTATGCATTCTTGGCAGAACTAGTTGACCAGTAAGTGATATCAGAAGATTTCCGTACTCTTTTCCTCTAGCTAATGTTATGATATCAGGAAACACCCTGCGGTAATGTCGCAACCCGGCCGAGTGTTCGATCTCGTGGTGCAGGCTCTTGACGCCGACACCTTAACCGGACAAACGGCTGAGAGAGTCGTTGCTTCGATGAAGACGTTGTTACAAACACCGGGTATCAATCCGCAGGAGATACTGGCTGGGATACCAGTTGAGAGACACGGAGTCGCACAAAAGTGGTTTTCGTCTTAGATATAAGGAAGAAGAGGATTCTTGAATTCTTGTAATAATTTTTTCCCTTCCTTCCCTACCCTGGTTTTTATCATTACTAGTCGATTTTCGCTATCTTTAAGCTTGCAGAATATCCTGTTGCTTTTCCTCACTCCTATGTCCCCTCTTACAATTTTTATTTTCTTGTTTATTATATACAGTGTCTGGTGCCTGTTGGACCCTGTGAGGTTCAATACTTTTACTGTAACTTACGTCTTCCATGATGAGACAAGGCTCTTCTTTTCCCCCTTTCTCTCATCCTTACTCTACCACGTGTCTCTAGGGATCCAGCCCCATATTTCTTTCTTCTCCACATGCCAAAGAATACTGTTTTTTGTCTGTTCTTTTTAGTGAGGGGATAACGTACTCGGTTGGGCGTCGACTAGATTCATGCGAAAAGGATATGTTTATAACGATATAGCTAACGAAGGAATATAAAGGCATGACAATGACAATGGTATAATTATATTTTCTTGTTCTCTGGGTGGTCTCTCTTATCTAAACTTTTCGGGCAATATATGTTAGGGTACCAGTGGAGGATGAGGAATAAATAGCTTATTTTGATTTGGGGGCTGTTTGACGGGGTTGCTCAGCGATAGCCTCTATCACTCTGAGGAATAGCAGATTCCCTCGTTCATTGGTTGCTCTTTAGAGGATATAAACCAAGGCGTGCTATCAAACGAGGGAATGAATTATTTATTTAATACTGTCTGTGCTCCTTTCTAGACTTGTTTTCTAGTTTTTATATCCACACTTGATCTCCTAAGCAACTGCAAATACTCCCCCTTCTACTACGTAAGATCCCCTCGTGTCAACGTGTTGATGGGACTGGGTTTCCTTCATCAGATATCATCTCGCCGTTCATCTTTCAGCATACGAGATATCATATTTATCATCTCTGTTTCTCTACCCGCCCTGGACTGATTCGACATCCAGCAACGGATACCATCGAGTAAGGCATTCTACAAAATCATTGCCAACAGACTAGTGGGTGGTTTGCCCACGAAGAAAACATGTTAGATCGCGATACTACGAAGATACAGGTCGACACGGGACCCTGCAAAGGCGGCCAGTGAGTACATCCCCAACCATTACCCCAAAACACCATCACACATCTATTACATACGTAATGCAATATCTTCTAACCAGATACTAAATTATATTTAAAAATCCCAAAAACAGTTGGAACAAATGCCACCTCTGCAGCCTCGAATTCCCCACCATCGAAGCAGCCCGTCTCCACTTCGAAGAAGAATGTTCGCACATTTGGTGCAAACGATGCGATCGAACCTTCAAATCCCCGGACGACCGCGAAGAACACTTTATCCAAAACTACGCGCACTGGCGATGCGGGGTTTGCAAGTACGATGCTACGACGGTCGAAATGCAGGAACGTCATTGGCGTAAGACTGCGCACAAGTGGGAGTGTATGGGGTGTAACAGTTGGTACGAGAAGTTGTATTGGGAGAAGCATGTCAAGTCCGCGCATGCTTGTACTTATTGTCACAAACATCTTGGGAATGAAGAGCAACGGAAGAAGGTATGTTGTTGGTGTTAAATTGAGGTTTTCTTTTTCATTTTGTTTTTTCGATTATTGATTTTGAGCAATGTTAATTGATGATTGGAGTAGCATGAGATTGAACACAGATCTACGAATCTCCATGCGTGCATTGGTCGATGTGGGAAAGAGTTCCCTACTATCGGTGGCATGTTCATCCATCTTGAATCCGGGGCTTGTGATTCGACTATCAGTTTTCGAGACGTCTTTCGCACTTTTGCTATCCACCCAGCAGCCGAACTACTCATCGTCGAAGATCGCAAGGGAATTCTGATGCGAATGTTTGAAGGGGAAGACCCAGAGTCTTATCCGTTCAAATGCCCTGGAAAAGACTGCGGCGAGGTTTTCAAATTTTTCAGCGGATTTTTGCAGCATACCGACGGGAAATGTTCCTTCTCGTTCAAAAAGTCCGGTGACGGTAGCATGCTAGCACATATGGAAAAGAATCTATTCATCGACGCCGCCACCGCTAGACTTTCAAAGATCGAGGGGATGATTAAAGCTGGTGTCCAGATTCTCGCTATTGCTCCCGAACACCCCAAAGAACGAAAGGACGCTACTCTTCCTGATGTCGTCGAACTTCGACCGTACTTTACAAACATCAACCGATCCATCCAATCTTGTCTCAAAGAGATTCATTACAAAATGTCTCTTTCGTCGGAAAAAGCCGGGTTCCTGAAGATTCGGAATTACCGAGTATTCGGTAGAGATCTGGAGACTTTGGAGAGGTGTTATTTTAAAGCCTTGAATAAGTATAGCGAACATGTCACGGAGGTTTCTAGACCTCATGGAGATGTTCTCATATATTTCCAGGCAACGAAGGCGGCGCTTTTGGGTTGGAAATTCTTGAATCAGGTTTATAAGATTATTCGATTGTTCCGGGTTTTGATTGATAGTGAAAACGTTCACTAAGAGAGGAAACGTATTGAAACGGCCTCGTTTTTCTTTCCTTTTTTAATGCCTGCAATTTGCGGTGAAATTATCTAGATTTATAAAGGATTTTACTGGTTGGTATACCGGTAGTGATTGTGCTCTTCGTTGAACGTGTGTTATTATCCAATTTGGACTGTAGGGTTGCTCTTGAGATCGTAGAGTTTCAGGAAATACTGTTAACGTCTCTCTGGCCAAGATCTCAATAACAGCTTGGACGGAAACTATAACAAAATAGTGTCTGCTTAGTCCAAGAGCAAAAACGTTCAATTGTACTGCAGTGTAATAGACTTTTATAGTTAAAGACACTGATAATCATCCCCAAACCGCTTCCCGCCCCGCGTTTCATAACAAATATCTCAGTTACTCCATCCTAAAAGACCGTCCCGAACTCCTGTCGATTGTAATAATACATATATCTTACACACAACAACCGTTTAAAACATTACTCTAATTCTTCAATCACCACCTTCTTTGAAGATTCTGGCATGACGAGTTTATCTACTCCTTCTTCACTGACAAGTTCACTCTCTCGTGCCTCTTGTAGTCTTCGTAATTCGAAAATACGATCGACTAGTTCTCTTCTTTCATTGAGATCCTTGTCGTCGGTAATATCTTCCGAAGGTTTTAGTTCTTCGAGAACACCTAAGCCGAGATTCTTTATATCATCCTTCGTTAGCGCTGATTCCAATCCAGAAACGCAGGTTACAAGGGATGGAAGTGGTAAAGTGATTAATATAAAAATGCAATGATCAGATTCGAATTCTTCGCTGTTCGCTTCATGCCCCCGTACCCTGATATTTATGTGGGTGGGGATAACTCAGAGTGAGCTGGGTTAAGCGGTACATGTCATCATGTAGAAGTTTGTAGTGGTGGGATGTGTGTGCTCTCAGACAATGCAGGAAGCGGGGCTTACCATCTCGATATAAGGGTGTCGATTCTTTTTACTGCGACGTTTGGACTTTTGAGAAGATGTGTTCGAGTCGTCTTGTGGTATGGCGCCCGTGTTCGGTTGACTTAGAAGGTTGGATATCAATGCCTCGGCGAGGTTTTGTGGTGGTAATGTGCTTCCCGGTTCCTCGGTGGAGGTCTCAGCATCATCAATCTCAATGTCCGAGTTATCACTCCCGTCGTCCGAGTTTTCGTCATCGCTATCGGTCTCTGAACCACTTCCTTCGCTGTCGCTGCTGCTATCGATCTCGATCTTTTGATGGACTATCCTCCCAGCGAGTTTATCTTTCTCAAGCTGTTCATCGGCGGCTTTTAACGACGGTAAGAAGGCTGCTAGCCTATTTCTAACTTTTAGAAAACAATTAGTGTCCAAGGAATCTTTGAAGGAAAGAGGAGGACGGGTGAAGGGAGACGTACGATCGGTAGCACCCGCGAGGACATTGTCGGGATCAATTCTCGAACCTTCGACCGGAAATCCGATACGCGGCTTCTTGTTGATTGGAAGGGTAACGATTTCCTCGCTGGTAGCCTCGGTCACGAGTTTGGACGAAGGAGCGGGTGAGAGGACGGGGCGCTTCGCCGTCATTTCTGGTAGAGAATGAATTTTCGTGATGGGAGAAATTTGGTGGGTGAAAATCTCTGGGAATTTAAAATTTCGGTTCGGGTTCGAAAAGACGCGCCAAACCGCATGCGACTAATGCAACAAAATCAACACGCGCCTATGAATGGGCTCCCAAATACGCCTCACTCTTATTTGAAAACGAATGCTTTAGTACTACAGATCTCTGGTTTATAAAATAATTCTCTAGTTGGCTCCAATCTGGGATACACTTTGAGTATATCTCGAAAGCACTTCAACAATTAAATAAAACCGAAATATAATTAAACAAGACCAAATAGCTAGTACGGACGTATTATTTGGAAGTTCGGAATTGCCGCACAGTTCGCGAGAACACTTCCCGTAGGACTCTGCGCATTATACCAATCCTGAAAGCCGGTATTGTTGTATATCCAAAGATATTGTCCCACCCGACCAGATTGAGGACCAGCAGTCTCAATGCAAGCCCACAGCGTGTTAAACTCCGTACCCTCAACCCCAGTGAACGAAGCATACCCGTCATCATTTATATCAAAATACACATAATTATAGGTCCTAGAATTATCGTCGCTAGCATGATTGGCTAGGCTTGCGAACACCTTTTTCGAACTATATGCGCCGCTAAGAAGATCGGCTGTTAGGGCCCGGGCGAGATAAACTTTCGTCAGAGTACCCGCCGGACTCTGGATGGTGGCACTTATCCTCCACGCGTCCATAAGTGGCACCCATTCTGGGACGAAAGTGAGGTTTTGATATGTACTGTTGATTCCTACTTGGGCGGTGTAGCTGGTGTAGACCCTCCCGTCGTTCGGGGCAAATACCTTCCAGCCGTAGAAGTTTGTCAAAGATTGGTCGTTGATTTTCAATTGGGAATTCCGGTATGCGACTTGCGAGCTTAGTATCTCTGGAATGATCGATACTGAGGTAGATACGAAACTAGATACTGAGATTGATGGTATTATCGAGATGGATTCGAAAGGGACGTTCACGGATTTAATCGTGATAGATGTCGAAGCCGGCACTGGGAGTGAAATTGCACTCGAGCAGCCGGTTCTGACTTGGGAGTCCGCAAACGATGCCAATTGAGCAGGTGTTGAAACCTCCCTCCTTCCCAGCGCGGTCGCAGAAACTACATTATAACTTGTCGATAGATAGCCTGTAGACTGTACGATTGACGCTGACAGCGAGATAGATACTGACACTGAAGCACTGATCCCCGTCGCACTTGAAACAAATAAATCGTCCGTTTGTAAAATTGTCGATTGTAACAACTCTGAGCAGAAGCTCTGGTAACTAAACGACGTGATAATATCGTAGGCATTCGGAACAGAGCTCGTTGTCAGATTCGGTGATGGTGATGGTGACGGCGATGGCGATAGCGGCGGCGGCGGCGACGGAGATGGTATGTTATTCGACCATGCCACTTTGACAGGAGACCAGTTGCTGGGAATATCAGACCCTTCTCTGGCCATTTTAAGAATAAATGTGCCATTAGTTCCCATCTCCCAATAAGAAAGATACACTCCGTCCTCATGGAATAACTTCAACGTGCTATCGTCGAAGTAAAAAAAGACCTTAGCATCAAATGATGTAGCATCATCTCTTTCAAAACATCTCTTAGACGTCAAGTCACCATGGAGAACATCCCCAAAGTCACTTGATGTCCCAATGCTTTCATCACTTCGACGATAAAATATTTGCTGTCCCGCGGTTGTAACCGTAATCAGGCTACCCCCGTTTAATAGCCGCAGTGCTTCGGGATCCCCTCCAGCGTCTAATCTTTGAAGAATGACGCTATCATCAGAGGCAAGTTTAAGGAATACTTGAGTTGCGTCGATGTTGCTTTGTAATAGGAAACCTGAAGACGGGTAGCTTGTATCCGTAGCAAGGACTGAGCTAGTCGTGGGAGACGGCGTTGTTGTGGATGTGCTAGTCGATGTTAATGAGGGGTCGTTAGAACTCAGAGTTGAGCCGGAACTGGAACTGGAACTGAAATAAGGGAAGGGTGCTAGAGTCCAGATCACATTTTGGCAGAAAGGTAGATTGCAAGGGCAGATATCAGCGTCCAACGAGACAACTGTTGTTGGCTGGACTATTGAAACGACTGTTGTCGTTGTAATCTGCGAGAGAACGCATTCTGTCCAGAGTAACTGGAGAATGATATATATAATGCGTAATTCCATGGCTTCGAATATGGTCTGCTGCCGATATTAGTTATCTATAATACATATTCCCAGGTGCGCATATGCTTTCTTATGGATATATAAACGTACGGGTTCCAGGTTATCTAACAATGCGGTAGTTTTTTTCCCATTCACAAATGCAACCTTTCACGTAGCAGTTACTTGGTGATCTCAGGGCTGTCGATTCTAGTGTGGTTGAGCACATTCAGCTGCACGAGGCGTCCTTTCAGGGAAAGATCTCCCAAGAATTCTGAGGGGTTCGCCTTGACCTTCATGAGATTTTGCAAGTCAATTTTCCAGAAAAAATATTCTTCTGTGACAAAACAACATAAGAGGTTAACAGAAATTGGTCTAAGATAATTGCTGAAAATTTTATATGTACGCTATATACGTATAACAACATGCGTGCGCATGTCCAACACATTTACGTGTTGGAAAATGTATCGCGATGCCAACAGCAATCATGGGCCAGTTAAAACTAATACCGCGACACTCTCCAGACACAAACTATGGCGTGATTAAAGTAAGTAAGCTACTGGTTAGCCATGGGTATACCGCTATATTCAGCAAATTACTAAGAATTCTTGTATGTCCAAGTTATACCGACCAAGGAATCGATTCACATGTCGAAGATGTTGGAGCTAATGTAGCAACGCATAAACACCTGCTAAGTGGATACTAGGACCATAGTCCGCACAACTAGATCGAGAATGTTTAGGCGGAGACCGCTGTAAACGCCCACGGGGCAAGATACCATGCAGTCATCATGATGGCGCATCGGGAGCTCGCATTTCGTAAATTTTCGACCAATATCCAACTCCAGAAGACCCACGCTACCTCCTCTCGAAGTAACATCGACGAGAAACGGGCTTAAGCCGCCCTTACCGCTTGTGGAAGAAACGCCAATATTGTGGCATGTTGAGCGACATTATTGACCTTGTGCTATATAGCGCTATGCCTAACCTCGGGACTAGCGCGATAATTTATACTTCCCTTTCCCCACGTCTTAGGGAATATCCACAACGGCAACCCAACCGGGTTCTGGCCCGCGAGCCTTAAGTTCCGGCAGTAAACGGCCGCTGATGGGCCGTATCAAGTCCAATCCACAGAAAGATATGCATCATGTCTATTTTGTTCTAGGAAATATTCTAGGTCCCACTCATGAGCGTGAAGAGAGCGGAGTACTCTGCTTGTTTAGATTGCAATTGAATAATGCGATCGTACGTTTTACCAATGTGAGAATCACGAGGCACCTTGTCCTCTCCGAAGGGGGATGATAGTATCACCGTACCGATATTTGAAATGGGGAATATCTATTTAAACCAGAGCGTGTCGCCTCGTCGTGAACTCTCCTTCCGCAAAGGGATTCGTTTCTCGCTCTCGGATTTCAATTCATAAAAGGTTCGAAATCCAGATTACATATGGCGCGTGCATTTTAAACTCCTCCAATATGAAGTCTCTGCTCCTCACCGCTCTTCTAGCTGGTCTACAAGCCAGCAGCGTGGAAGCGCGGCCGCGGCCCAATCCGTCGCCTTCAGTTAAGATCCTGAACGGAACAGTCCAGGGCACTTATAGCAGTGTCTGGAAACAAGACTTCTTATTTAGCATTCCTTATGCTGAGCCCCCAGTCGGAAATTTCAGATTTCGGCCTCCTCAGTACATCAAAACCAAACGTACCATAAATGCAAAACAACCAGGCGCATTCTGTTACGGATATGGGGTCAGTTTTCATTCGATTATACTAGCTATGCCTCTAAAATAATATTTGTCTAACTTTCCAGGATATATAGCAAGATCAATGGGGTTATGTATTGTCAGAAGACTGCCTCACCTTGAACGTTATTCGTCCCTCGGGAAGCTATCACAATCTACCAGTTGCAGTATGGATTCACGGTGGAGGCTTCACATCGGGAGGGTCGAATAATGAGCAGTATAATCTCACTTTCATTGTGGACCAAGCGAAGAAAATCGGTCAACCTATAATCGCTGTTAGCATGAACTATCGGCTTGCTGCTTGGGGTTTCCTTTCCAGCACCGAAGTCGCTGGAACCAAGAATCTAAATCTTGGCTTGAAAGGTTAGCGAAAGATGTGATCTTGAAAGCCTTTCGAATATTTTTTGACTAACGATATAATATAATCTCACTAGACCAACGACAAGCACTTCACTGGGTCCAAGAAAACATCAGAGCTTTCGGCGGTGACCCTAACAAAGTCACCATCTTTGGCGAATCCGCAGGTGGTTTCTCCGTCGGTGCTCACCAAAAAGCATACAATGGACGCAATGACCATCTTTTCCGTGGCGTTATCATGCAAAGTGGCGGCATGGTGTCGTATAGCCCCACGTTTTACCCTACTACATTCCAAGCCAATTACGACAACTTAGTCGAGGCGACGGGATGCTCGGGAGCACTTGATACACTCCAATGCTTGAGAGGTATCGATGTAGTAGATTTGAACAATGCTTTCAATTCGAGTGACGGGCAATCTTTCCAGCCTGTTTATGACGGGGAGTTTATCACAGAATATGGAAGCCAGGCGGTGAAGGAGGGTCGATACGTCAAAGTGCCTACAATTATTGGTACTACGAGTGACGAAGGTAGCATGTTTGGGTCTTTCGGAGTGTTCCCTTCAGAAGTGCAAATGAAGGAGTTCTTGTGTAAGTGATACCTTGACGAGAATTCGAATTCTCGATCTCCTCTCCTCATCCAGTTTAAACTTGGTAATAACTTTGATATCTTACAGCCTTTACCACTGGCTATACTTCCAGCGGTATCGACGGTCTCCTCGACGTCTACGATTCCTCCGTCTCCATTCCAGCGGCAGACACCTTCGTCCATCCAGACGAAGGTACAACCCTCTACGGCGCCGAATACCACCGCATGTCCGCCATCCTCGGCGACCTCTACATGGTCGGACCCAAACGCTACACGGCCAAAGCTCTGACCACCCAAAACCAAAAAGTCTGGACATACCGCTCCCTCGCACCCATGTACGGCACAAAGGACTGGTACGGCGCCGCTCACACAAGCGAAATATTCTTCGTTCTTCATAACACCCTGGGTAAAGGATGGGGTAATCTACAATACTACGATGGCTACACACCCGACATCGAGAACGCCATGGGTGGTCCCAAACACGCCGAATATGTTCAATTAGCGGATTCAGTGAGCAATTATTGGATCAGGTTTATAGCTACCGGCGATCCGAATACCGGTGCTGGTCCGGGAGCGGTCAATTGGCCGCAGTATGGTGCCACCGGTAAGCAGGTCGTATTCGATTTGGCTTCGGGGAGCGGTCTTCATATCGAACAGGATACGTATCGTGCTGATGGAATCCAATACATTATTGACCATATGGTCGACAACGGAACCTAACCAAGACACCCGAAAGTCAACCTTGTATCTAGCATTTAATCACAAGTACCTAGTATTTAATAAGAAATTTGAGCATATAATCACATCTACATACATAATAATCTACAATTACATGATCTTCGATAAACTCCCACTTTATTTATGACCACTAACCAGCGGAAAAGTGAAATATAAGAAAAGGTACTAATTACAAATATTAAAAAATATATGCATACCCTCATAACGATCGTAAGAGAAAAAAATCGAACGTCATTAGTTATTAAGAATCGCTGTTCGTGCATCTTGCATCATAACCCCAATTTAAGAAAAACAAATACCCCATGCCAGAGCAAAACTTGCAAAAGAAAAGAGAAACACTAAGAAAAGCTTACAGAAAAGCAATCCCCATCCCCTTCTATGCACTCCAAAAGCCCTAAGCTAATTTTTTTGTTTTGTGAAAGAAACAAGGCATCCAATGATCCAATGGCAAACGAATGTGTACAATGAAGTTTGGAAGAAAAAGTTGATGCAAAAGAAAAGACCCCAACCAAGCGGATCAGGGATATATATAACCCAACTTCAAACCTCGCCATCCGGCTCCTCTTCGTCGGCACCCCGCAACCGGGCCCTAAGCCTCTTCATCCGCTCAAACGTACCAAAATGCACACCGTGAATCCCAAAACTTTCCTTCTAGGATCCCAACGCCCTACCGGAGCCTCCAAAGTTACCACTGTTGCCCCCACCGGACGAAGGCCCTGCGACGGGGCTATTCCTAGGATTCATCCTTAAATTCGGCATATCCATCCCTCGTTCTTCTTGGAATGTCGGTAGGACGAGAGTATACCCCGCAGCATCTCTTGAATCCAGCGAAACGTAAAAAGGTATCCTCGACAGCAAAAACTTTAATCTCGTCTCGATGAATTTGAGGACCTTCTCTGGTGGTTCGAGAAGCTTGAGGTATTCCGCGACATCTATCATCGGCGAACCCATGTCAGCTCGCTTCCAACCTGGTCCATAAATCAGATAAAGGAGAATGTAGGAGAAAACTCACAAGCCCACCCAACAGCCATAGCAAATATGTGAATCAACCAACCCGCGCCTCCGAACACAAATATCTCAAGCACGAGCCAGACTCCCAACACCGGCGCCCAACTGGGTATCCTATACCCAGCGATCCAGTAGAACGGCTTGTACTTGTATATCCTCTTCGCATCCATGGCCGCAAACATGACGATAAAAACCGACATGCCACTGTATGTTCCCTCCCCGCCGAGCAAGAATTTATCGAAGAGAATATATCCGAGAGCAGGAAATGTCGAGAACGCTACATCCAATAAAACTGATTAGCCCCAAACTCCTCGCTCCTTGTGAAACCCGTGAGAAGTGTATAGTGTGCTTACGTCCGACAACCATGAGAAGGGTATGTAGCGTTCCCTTCTCCTTTTCGAACCGTGATAACGGATAGGTCACCGCCACCAGGTTGATTAATAAATGCAGCCATCCCTTATGAACGAACGGGTATGTATTCAGTCGATGCACTATAATTTGACCACCACAGACAAACGTTAGTAAACGTACTCCAACCGCTTCTATGTGAAGGGGATACGATAGAGCCTCTCGCGCAGACGAGTTGTCTCAAAGAGGGAGGTGGGTTTTACGCTGTGTTATCCCGAATTGCGCATTGTTGAGTTCTAACGCGGCATCTAAGTCCGATATGCGACCGAGAATGAATAAAACAACGGTGAGTCCCAGTACGCCTCGAGTGAGAATCGGAAGCCGGCGGAGGGTGGACGAAATGCGCTCCGGGGCGTTGTTGAGATACGGTAACATGTTGAAACGCCAGATGAAGAAAAAAGTAATCTCGGGCTTCCCGAGAAGGAGAAATAGGTAGCGGCCTCTATGTCCCGGGTTCTGGTGCTCTTTTGCGCCGTAAATTCCGTCGGAAGTACTTTCTCGCCTAGCCGGAACGGATGGGATGCAGCTGTCAAAGGCGATAGGAGAGGAAGCGGAGGAGATGGTGAAGAAGTTATAGGAGCGAGGGACTTTTTGGCACCGGGACAAGATGGATGGGATGATGAGGTTGTGGTTCTGCAGGTTGGTTCGTTTAGTCGGGTTAGGTTAGTTAGGTCCGATGATGTAGCTAAGCACAACGCCCAGAAATGCCGACGCTGCTGCTCTTCGGAGGCTCAGAGACCCAAAGGCGGGCTTAGATTATTTATATACAAACAATCGTGCAAGATTTCTTGAGTAGAACAGGAAATGATGATAGATAGAAGAATCTGCTAAGGAAGAACCACATATCTCTTTCTCAAAACGCCGCTAGATGGAAAATATAAAAAAATATAAAAGGAGATCTCTCGAAATGTAAAAGGAGGAGAGAAAGAGAAGAAAGAAAAACATCCCATCGACACTTGGCGCCGGTCATGAAAATGCATTTTAAAAACAGTAACCAGTGGTATAAGCACCTTTCGAACATTCAGAGGCGGTTTGCTGGAGGATATGACACCTTATTGTACAAGATCGAACCATAACGAAAGAAAAACCATGAACGCATATACTAATTCTATGAAAAACCAAGTGTATCGTCGCAGCAGATAGGAATCGAGCAACATCGTGACATCGTAGACGGCAAAAAGTCGTAGCGGACCTAATTATTCGGCGGAATCAATTGCAAGGCAAAGGGGAAAAGCTCGCTCACGAAAACTCATTCGCAAACTCAGCTTCCAAATCGAAATCGTCTTCGTCGTTGTCCCGAACGCTCCCTTCTTTTTCGCCATTACTTTGAGCTGGCGACGGCATTCCGGATTCTCCAACCTGTGATTCCTCGGCACTAAGCGAGAGGTTTTTTAAACTGGACGACCGACTGTTGGATAGACGAACCCTTTTTGATAAGGGGCTCTTGAGCAGTTCCTTCTCCCGCGGTTCATTGACCGTTATCCGTTGCTCATCAGTACCATCAGGCGGCGGAGTCGCGCTCCTGTCCCTCTTCGCACTAGCCGATACTTTGAGGCTGTCGTTGGCTTCCCCCGAGTTACTTTCATTATCAGATTCGTAGGGATCAGCGCCATTTCTACTTTCGAGGTCCGTATCGTCGGCTTCACTGCCCATAAAGTCCGCAAGGTCACGATCCATCTCGTCCCAGTTAAGGTCTTGAAGGTCGGGTGGCTGCTCGTTTTCTTCAGGTAGCATTAGCTCAGGAATAACCCCAGGTCTTCCATCAAGGGTGTGGATATCGCTATCACCGTCTTCGTCGTCCTCTTCTTCGTCAGAACTCAACTCCATATGATCCTCTAGGTCATCGAATCCCATAGAGCTCGAAGGTAAAGGGGGGCTGCTGTTTGCGAATCTGTCTTCGGGGAAAATATTGATCAAAAAGGGCATCTCGTCTAGTTTCTGCCACATAGCTATCGACTGGAAGAACCACTGAGGTGTTACAATCTTGATGTGCGGGAACTTGATCGCCGCAGAGCGTACTTTGGCCGTTCGAGTCTACACTCATCCAATTAGCATTCTCTAACCACCGATTTAGTTAATGCAAACTTACTCTAGCTGCAACAACATGCGTAACCGCGCTGCTAACACCATCAACAACTATCGCGCCAAAAGACTTGGCCCACTGAGCGACATCGGAACTTTGAACGTCAACACCAAGCGGTATCACGCCAGAAAATACGAGCACAATATTATCGAAAACCCGTCGTTTCATGCGTGGCATGATATGTTTAATATCCGGAACATTACTCAAATAATCCCCATCACCATGATGAGGTGGCCTCTTCGGACCCTTGCCTCCTCGAACTTGAGCTACCCTCCCTCCCTTACTAGCTACCAGTCTTCGCTGGTATTCTTCAAAAAACTCCAAGTGTACTTCTGTAAGTGCCTTCTCCAGGTAGTCCAGCTCATTGTCGTTATCGTGCAGCAGATTATGCCGGTGACCGCTATCGCTGTTCGTATCCCCATTATTAGAATGATTGCTAACACTATCGCTATCCTGCTTATCGAGAACTTCTTGTTTCTTAGCCAAAGGTCGTTCCTTCTGTTGCGCAGTCAAGGTTTCGTTCTGTCGTGACGTTTGTTCCGCTAGTACATCTGGATCATCGCCACCTCCCATTTCCACTAGCTGCTCAAGCGGAGATACATCAGATTCGTCCGTTACCTCTTTCTTTTCCTCTACAGGCTCGCTCATCAATATGTCTTCCGTTCCATTCGCGGGCATTGGGGGCGGTGCTGTAAGCTCCTCCGGATTGATGACCGGCGGATCGTCACTCTTAACCCCAGCAGCGGCAGCAGCCTGTTGGGCTAGTTGATAGTCGTGCCTTTTCGGTAAGAAGCTAGAGTTGATATCTCCAATCCCCACGAAAAAGTCATATGGCGTGACCTTGATAAGGTTCTCGCTCCATTTCCAAACATCTCCTCTATCATCGATAATCACCACCATCTTCGTATCGACCGGGAACAACCGCTCCAAGCTTTTCGAAGTCAAACTCCCACTCTCATCTCTACTCAGTATCCTTTCTCCAAATATATGGCCTTCCGGGTCAACAATCTGCGCAATGTGTACGGCATATGCTCTCGTTCCCATGGTGTAGATGTGACATTCGTAAAGTTTCGATATATTTTCGAGGAACCGTTTGAGACTCGGTCGGAGCTTAACGTAATACCAGCAACCTCGACCACCGGCGCCCTCGTCGAGAAGTTGGAAAGCTTGGACGTCCTTCACAGCGTGGTAGTTTGGGTTGGAAGGGTCATCTCTCCATTCTCCGACGGTAGGGTCTACGGTAGCTTGGATAATGGTTTGATCCAGGTCGACAACGAGCGATAGCTTTTTCGATGATAGTAGTCGTTTCTTGGCCTCCTTTTCTATATTTTCTGCTTCCTATATCGTTGAACGGTGTTAGAGGGCCATGGATAAGAGATGGGCGCTGAGAACTCGGCATACTCCTCTGCTAATCTTCAAACCGGTGTTATCATGAGTGACATTGATGTTTGCGGTTTCAATATTGTGGAAGTTGATATACGTTTGTCTATAAAGGGGCAGTCAGCTCCTTTCAAAGTCCTGAATCATGACGGCGCCTGGTGAACCTACTCCGACATATCCATACCACACACGGCGCACTGATTGTTCCAAACTACGGGATGCGGACATGGCTCTTCGATCTCTACTATACCGGCGCTACACCAATCGATAAGAGAAAAGCGAGCTGGCAATCAGCAATCCATTACATAAACAACGGGCAGTGCCTAACACGGCGACACCAAAGACGACATATGATGGGGGGGAAAGTGCAATCCTTACGATGATGAATTCACTACCGACCCCTTCCCTACGTGCCATTTGAGAATCTTGCCACCAACCGGGGTCTCAAATTTCGAGATGATATCGGTGACCCGCTGGATCTCTTCGCCATCCTCGTTATCCTCGGTTATCAGCGACTTGTAGGAGTAAGTGAAGATTGCCTGCAGCTTCTTGACTTCCGCGTTCTGCGCAAAGTGGATCTGGGTAATGGTGACCGGAAACCGGGTCGACGGAGGAAATGTGAGGAGCATGGCGGGCAAGAAAAAAAAAAAAGAATACGGAAAAGAGCCACTCCCCAGCTGGCTGTTTTCCTCAGTCTCTATCTACGGGTTGTGGTGGGAATCGTATTTGGTGATTTTTTCTGGAGCTAACCTTCAGGGAAGCGACCCCGGGGGTATCGTTCCTGGTGGCTAGGTGGCGGGGTATAGCGACGTGCTGGAGCCAATGTGGAAGACACGTGAAGCTCCAGGGTTGATGAGGCTTGAAAGCTTTCTTTTTTAGGTGTGTTTTGGGTGTCTGGGAAAATTCCTGGGCGGTTCGTGTGTCGCGAGCAGGGCGAGTTTTCGGATCTTGTCTCCCAATCGAGAAGGGGAAGGACCAGCAAGAACGGGAGAAGAAGAAGAACTAGAGACCAGCTGGAGGAGGAGCTGGCGATTGGGGACGAAACAATACGGACATGTGTGTGAGCGCGGAGGGGAAGGATGGGATGGAGGATGGGGCGATGGGATGGCGTGAGGATGGTGATGATGATATGATGTTTTGGAAGAGGAGGGTTGGGTTTGGCTCCGAGGCCTGCGGACAGAACACTCTGACGACTTATATAGGACACCGAGCGAAGAAACTCAAAATACCGCGGGAGGCACGACGCCGGACAGCATACGTCAAAGCTGAATATCCGTGTTTTAATCGACTACGTGACAGGCGGTGAGATGCTTGGGCGACGGAGGAGGTGTAGTATCGCTGGGCAGGATCCCAGGATCCGTCGGGAATTAAACATGGCAGAGAGAGCTGCCCACGAGCTCCAACCGACACGGCATTCGCTCTCATTGGCACAAGCAACCAGCTAAAAGAGAATTCCCAGGCGCAGGTGCGCTTGCTGCTGCTGCATCGTTCTTCGCACCGGACATTGTACCTCATTGGCGTCCCCGTTACGTATCTGCTGATATTCCAGAACGCCGCCTTCTTCGGCCTAGTCTGGCCATCATCCTTGCAATCAACGTCCCCTCAAAAGCTCCGACTGCTAAACGCCCTCCCAAGACCATCCTCCGTTCTAAACGAGCGAGCGAGAGAAACCTGGGTGCATAGCCGGCCGGTTTCGTCGTGTCGGCGCATTCATTACTCGCAGCATTACGTGCTTCCTCTGCCCCAAGGCGACATGTCAGCCCCCCTAAACTCCCCTATATACCCGGCCTCAGACCACTTCTTCATTCCTTAACCCTCCCTTCCATCTAAATTGAACAGAATAGATATATCTCAGAAACCCTTTTAAATTTTTTAAATCCTGCGTAGTAACAGCTTTGAATATACAAAATAATCGAGAAAATGCGTTAAATCCAAACAAGTAGAAAAATACATCAGCTTTTTATCTTTTCAGCTTTTCTGGGACACAAGGTCGCCTCAACTTTTTTCGTGTCCCAACTTTTTCTTTTCTTTTGGCTTCTACCTTTTTGCCATGAGCTTTTGAGCTTTTTGTCCGACTCTTCTGTTAGCTTTTCGACAGATGTACAGAAATTTTGAAGGATAAAACAATCATGCGGTCATCAACGTCATCATGAAGAAAGAGACGATATAGCGAAAAGATGAATGGAAGGAACAAAACTCTAAACGAACCATCTAAAGAAAACATCATATCCGATTCAAGCAACAAGCAATGATTATAACGCCGACAGAACAACATGACGATAAATATTAGGAAAGGGTTCCGAACCACTACTTTTAACCAAAAACCAGATGACCCCAAACCGACACCGAGAAAAAATCCGAAAACCGCACCAACAGAAATGAAGGATACCGTGATATGACCCATTTTCTTTCGCTAAACTGCAGCAATAGAACGAAATAAACCAGAACCACCGATGAAAAGAGCCGCCCCGGGTATAAAGATGAAAGGGAAGGGTAAAAGGACATAGATGATCGAGCAAGATATGGCTGCTATATGTAGACATGTCTTCTCAGATCTGTCCTATCCCTCCTCGAGCCGCTGTCCCTCTCATCGATGGTCAGCCTACCCGATGTCACGCTCCCGGGAATACCTGCGTAGGAAGACGTGGGCGAGGTTGAAACGACAGGGACGCTGGCATCCAAGCACCCAAATCTTCTCGCCAGCGCGCCGAGCAAAGTAGCGAAACAAGCATGCACCTCCACAAATAATTGCTCCCGACCCACGAGTTCCGCAAGATCTTTGCCCCGTTCGACTCTCGCAGGCCGTCTCAAGAATCCATCTGGACACGTGCTATGCTTGATGATTGTGGAATTGGCGAGCTCGCTTCTGATACTGTCATTGGGACTGGGTGACACCGGCCGCGAAGCCTCCGATGCAAGATTCTTAATCCGGGCAACCAGTTGCTCAAACACTGAGGTGATGTAACCATATGCGGCCACAATTTTTTTGACATCCGGGCAAAGACAAAGTAGGGCATACGTCCGGCGATTGCTTCGAATCTTAGGGTCGACTAGTCGAAAAACATATGCTATTGTGTGGCCAGCAGCTTCGTCGCCGACAAAAATGGGTCCAGTTTGACCTGGCAGTGCTTCGCAGGAAAGTGTCCTAACACAGGCTCTCCTCAGAGCAGCGAACTTCTCGGGAGCGGAAGGAAATCGAGCGGAGAGGTAGGTCAGATTATGAGTGTGAGGTGGAATGTACGCGTCGAACCTGTCGTACAATTCCTGGCTCTCCTCGGATGCATTCGAAGGAAAGTCGAGATCATCGTTGAGATTCGACTTGGAGGACGAATTGGACGAGGATGCCGACGACAATGAACGTCGGCGAGCATGATGCTGGATAAAGGGTTCCTCGTGGTCGGAAGTCGCGGGCCTTCTCGGTTGGTAATATGACTGTCGCCTCCCATGTCGGTACGTTCTCTGTTGAACCTGTTGCTGCGCCTCCGCTTCCATCTGATGTCGCCGTCTCTCTTCAACGCTACCTCCGGCTAGCACTACCTCTTTAGACCGCAAAACCGGTACCTTTTTACCATCCTTTAACGGCAATCTTTCGCTCAGGTTCTTGGGTAGACTGAGGTTGCAATTGGCACATGTGTCGGAAAGTCCCGATGAAGCGGTGGAGAGTAGCGATTGGTTGGCCGAACCGGAAAGCGAAACATTACCGGGCTTTGGTGACAGAGGGGGTGTGGCAACAGGCGAAGTGTTCGGGGATATCGAAGATCTCGTGGAGAGGTACATGTTGGATCGGGAAGTTGCTTTTATAGAACTGGCACGCGAGGGTGGGGAGGAGGTCGGGGCCGAAGCGGGAGGAGAATCATCGCTAGAATAGCCGGCATATGGGATTACGTTTGTCGAGCAAGTTTGGCAGGAGGGAGGGAGAAGCTGTGTGCAGAGGATGGAGGTTGGGCCATGGATTTCGCAAAAGTGTGCGAGGGAGAACTAGGGAAAATGTTAGAGAGCTGCCGCAATGCCAGAACAGAGAAATCGCAAGAGTCTTGAGCGATCAGGTTATAGCCAATGAATGCAGAATCAAATTGTAGATAGATGCGAGATATCACTTACGATGAAGTCCATCGTGGCAAATTTTGCCGGGTCGGAGTGTTGGTGTTGTTGGACTGATGTTAGGGCGGGAGAGCCGTCTACGGCGAGATCAGTGTCAATTCAATGAATACGACAGGAAGAAGAAAGATCGGGGGGAAGAAGAGAGGAGAGGAGAGGTACAAGAGAAGGGGGAGAGGAGGAGGAGAGGAGAGCGGCGACGGCGATGGTGATGGTGGTGAGGGATGGATGATGTGATAGCGTAAGAGAAAAGGACGGTGGATGGATTAAATGCAAACTGAGAAGGAAAAGGAAGTTGGGCTGGCAGAGCAGGCCCACCCACACCCTCCGCACCCTCCGCACACACACACACACACACCTCCACCACCTTCTTTCTTCTAGCCCTACCTAGGGATAGGTATCCATCCAAGGTACATCGTACATGTATACGAAGTAGCTCTAGTCCACTGGCGCATTGGATCGTGCGAGCGAGACGGGAGCTGGAAAGCTGGAGCTGGTGCCGGGATTGGCTTCTCCCTCCACACCCTCCGCTCGTCATCACTCGTTGTCCCTCGACATTATGAAGGAGCGGGGGCACAGACACACTCCGTCCGAGTATCCTTTCCTGCGCTAAGGCGACGAGAAGACGACAAAGCTAAACAAAGCTAAACAAAGCTGAAGCATCGATCGCGGACAAAACGCACAGCAGAAAAGTAATGTACTCGATACCGTCCATCCATCCAACCGCGAGAATAGCAGCAAAATACAGAATTCCGTCCCGTATTCTTCCTCGTGCCCGCCGCGGACCGAGGCGCAGAGGGAAAAAGATGTTTTAGAAATGATAATTCCTCGAACCTTCTAGGCTGTGTCAGGTAGATTTCGCTGCTATTATCCCATCATCATATCTGGCTCTGGTTTGAAACGCCCTGCTGTCGCCTCTCAGTGAAAAGAGAATCGAAAATCAAAGCGACACATGTCAAAAGGAAAGAAGTCCTCGCCAAAGCACGTTGAGTGTCGCCTTGATTATTTGCATGAGCAGACCAGACGAAATCACACATGCGCATGGGATAGATTTGGACTGCAGCTAGGGGGTATAACTTGTATTTGGTAGTTGGAGGGGTAGACATGTTCGTCCAGGTGAAAAGGCGCTCCAATTACAATCCCAAGATTGACAATATTATAGCAAATCAGACGTGCAGCTTGCCAATTGGCACCGACTTACCTCGCCCGACGAAGCTTTGCTTTTGGCTCTGTCCTCCTATCCCTCTCTTCCTGCTCGTCGTTCTCGTTTCGGGTGAGCGAAAGTCCCTCGCTGACCCTCGAGACGTACCGTTATGTATGTTTCACGATATCCCTCAATACAAGAGAAAGAGGCGCCTTGTCGACGGGATTGAAAATTACCCTGCTATACTATTTCTCCAGATTTTCGCTGATTTCTTCCGTGTTTTCTTTGGTTTGTTTCCGTTACAGCTGCCTCCAGGGTTTCTTCTCCAGATATATTCCTGCAGAAATCCACCACCACCCCAGGCCTCCTTCACCCGTGACTAGTAGATCCCGGTTGAATTCAATCGGCTTGATTGGATTCTGATCTATCGATATCAGAATATATCCGCTGGATAAAATAGAAAAACAATGCAGATTACCTGCAGAGACAGTTTGCGACAAACCCAGTAGTTCTAGAAGGGTAAAAATGGACCTCGGGCTTGTCAGGTGGAGAATCGATAATTATGGCTTGCAGTAGTAGCAGCAGAAACAGAAGCGAGGGTCTTTTGGGTATTATATGTGTTCTTTTAGACCTGCAATCTTAATATCCGAGGAAACTTTCCTCCTGGGAATCGATCGAAACGGATGTGTACGAGTGCGTGTGTGTGTTCAGCGAAAACGGTCCTTCGATATCGTCGGCTGGAATGGACCAAAGACGAAGTCGACGTCCTGGAATGCCGGGGGACAAACGGATTCGACTATCCGGAACGATTTAGTCAACGGCTGTGCGTCCGCAATCATACGATCTCGTCAAAAACTTTCTTATACACACTATAACTTATATAATAATTGATAATACGAGGATCGTGCGCTAGCAACTCGGAGGGTATATCAACCAGTTACCGTTTCGACAATACCATCCCATAACCCTAGTTGATAAGCCGCCTCGTTGAAGAACTAACGAGGCATGAATGAGAGGTCCTAGCCTCAATACTAAATTTACGCACCGCGTGGTTCTCGTTTATCATTGAGCTATCAGATATCCCATTTGAACCAGTATCTCAGTTCGAATATCACGGACAAGATATCATTAGTCAGCGTTTCTGTCTCGATTATCTCGGTACTGTGGTTCTTCGGCGTCGGCATTACGCAGCTCGCATTTAATCTCCAATAGATAACGGCTTTCTTGCATGCTGCAGCCAGGAAAGCCTCTTCATCAGACGAATGAACAAATGAGGCTCGATTAGCCCGCCAAAGACCCGTTGGTGATCGCTCCAAAAGAATACCAAAAAGGTTGGTACTTTACGGCCAGAAGGCTCCTCACTAAAGAAGCAAAATCGTTTACCAAGTCTAAAAGGGCTGAGAAAATCCACGATAACCAGCGTTATCATCGATGATGTATAGTAAAATCGAACATGCAAGTCGTCTGCACGATTCAAAGATCATGCCTGTACGTCCTGAGAAAAGACATGTATTTTGAGAAAAACGTCGTCCAACGATCCATTCCACTCCACCCATGCGCATGGTAAACCAAAAGATCGAAATTATCGCTTTCTTTCTGATAGTATCATGCGGCTTCTTCACTTTTGTACGACTATGACATGTCTACGCACATCCCGGAAGCCTGTTCCAGTCCTGGATTCTAAATCCTGCCCTTCCACAGCGCCAGTTCAGACCATGGCTTAGGTTACCCCATTATCCAAACACCATGATATGCTCTGTTGCACATGAGATCAGGTGGGCGCGCGAAGAGTCGATTTTACCGTGGCCGATCTGTCGAATCATATTATCTTGATGTTGTGAGACGGCCGTCGACGGTGACGATATCAAATCCGGCGTTTGTTGCTCATTCGTCTGTCACCCGAGCTACAATGCACAATGTACCTGGAAGTAAGATGTCTCGCGGCTATCCATGGGAGAGCTAAATCGGTTACACGGAGTAGACAAATAATCTTTCACTGACTCAAATTCATCAGCTCGCCAAAGTTGCCATACCACGGCGACCAGTCGCTGTACGTATCAGTCGAAACGGCTAAAATCTAGGGCTTTTTAACTCTAACATTTAACTTTTGAAGACAAGTCCGCCTCATAGCCCTTAACTAGAATATTACATCCTAGTCTAGTCCAAAAGATTTCAGTCTAGCTCGAACGCTAGAGCTAGCTTCGGCTTCTTTGCCCGCTGTGACACGAATAAAAAAAAAAACCTGAGTGCTCCGTAGACCACTCCGAGCGAGTACCCCCCAAATCCCTTCAACTCCATCTTCATATTGAGGACCCCGAACTCCGGTCCACGAGCTCGTTTGCAAGAATGTGCGCCTTGTTAAACGAACCAGTCATCAATTCTCGGATGACCCCTCGGATGACAGGTCGAGACTCCATAGCTGCATCGCCGGCCTCATGAGCTCACTGAAAAGGCTCACCCAAAAATCCTCCATCTGTTAAGAGTTCTCTCCATAAGTTTAGGTTGGAGAGGAGAAACCGTACCTGTCGAGCTTTAGCTCGTCTGAGTGAAGATTTTTTACGGCCTCGAAGCTAATCTAGCCCCCTTCGACCCGCCCTTTCCCCTCCACCGCATCTGCATCCTCAAAGAACTCTCAAGAATGCGAAACCCACATCGCCCACACCTTTGTCCCGCATCCGCGGTTCCAGTAGACCTGCCCCATCTTTCCCAAGAAAAGCCGTTTCCCCAAGCCACTTCCTTGTTTCCTCGAAGAATCTGTCACTTTAACTATGAGAATCTCTAGCTTGAAAGTGTTCCACACCACCATCTCGAATTTTGGCAACCCGTTCTCTCGTGAAGAATATACGTTGTAGGTTAGCAGCCTGAGGAAAAAATCCTCAAGTTGGATACCGGTTGGGTCGAACAAGGCTGTTCGACCGTTTTTCAACCCCATTTTTGCTTCTTCACCGCAGCCGCTGTATTTCCAGGAAGACCCGCTACAGAGGGTTGGTTCCCCACCTCGCTTTCTCTGACTGGGGGAGCTTGTCGTTCGCCTGTAACGATTCTTTCGAAGGGGTTGTGTCGTCACATGTGCGAATATCACCACGAGGTTTCGAGGTACCTTGAAAGATGGTTCAACGATCCGACCAATAGAAAGTGCCGCGCACAAAGACGCAGGTTTCGCTTAGTTAAGACCCATTGGAGGGGAAAGGAAGATATGATTGCTGCGGAATTGACCTATGAGAATCCCGCATCGTTTTTCGTCCTTGCGGGCATAACGAAAGCTTTCACTCCTTCGCAAATGCTCGGAGGAACGCAGAAATATGTACAAAACGATTGCAAATGCAAATGTAAGAGCGAGACATGGAGAACTTACCAACGACATTGTTCTTCCTTGGAACTAAGTCTCATATCGCGCAGGATCAAGCAGCCAAGAGGACATGATCGCTGCATGCATCTCTTATCACGCTTTAGCTCTGCATAGGATGGTACCGATTCATCGAACCTGGGAACCTCGAAATAACGTCTACTCTCGATGAAAATGTGATCCTCACAAAGGAAGAATATATTTTGCTCTCGTCCTAGTGTCATAGTCACATTTAAGGGTTCTAGCCCAACTTGTTCCAACTCATTCCTGTGAGAATAGGCACCTCGAGCCTCGACGGGATAGGTACCTTCGGAGACTATCATCACGGTTGCAGGTAAATAGATGTCGGAGGCACACTTTCAAGGAAGCTTTATCCCTTTCAGCCTTAGTAATCGTCCTTCGCATATACAAATCCGAAAGACCCGAACCCGGATTTCCGTATCAATTTCCACCCATACCAAAAAACGCAAAGGCTGCATCTGATCGATGAATCTCGAATACTTCGTTCAAGAAAAAGTTCGAAAGCACTCTTTCAATTCGACATATTAGCGCCATCATGCAAGGTTCCCGACTAGTTCGCTTCACATCGCTTGTGTTCGCTTCCAACCGCATAAACCCATATGCTCTGTATTCCATACCATCCAACAAAGAACGATAACGAAATATCAAAATACCTTCCCATTCCAACGCCGCAAATCCCTCACACACGGGCGGTGCACGCTGCATATACTGTGCCTTCCCACACCCCCTTACCGTCTCGGTCGCTGCTGTCCCCTCCTCATAATATTCCTCCGCACCTTCCACTCCTTAGCACCCTTGCCCGCAACCTCCCCACCAACCACAAAATCCAAATACGGCATCTTATCTCCACCATTGCCTCCCGTGCCTCTCCGCCGTCGTTGTTGCTCTCCCCGGCTTTCCCTCCAGTTCCACATGAGCGACATTGGCATCTCATCCCGACCTCGAGAT
Source organism: Dactylellina leptospora (assembly GCA_036971365.1). Taxonomy (NCBI): domain Eukaryota; kingdom Fungi; phylum Ascomycota; class Orbiliomycetes; order Orbiliales; family Orbiliaceae; genus Dactylellina; species Dactylellina leptospora. Next base: position 199,189 of record JAJTUC010000028.1, on the reverse strand, counting down.
AACACGACCTTGTAACCTTCTTCGACCAATTGATTCAACTCGTTTTCAGCTATTGGCGTCAACAGCTGCAACTGCCCCTTCTCTTCGTCCACCCCTCTCACGATTGCCAATCCAATTGTTTTCGTTCTTTCGGTAGGTAATACATTGCTGGTACCATCGAATTGACTCGATGGGATATATGGTATGGAATCGTTGCTTGAACCGTACACATCCTCCAAATACCGCGATACAGGATGTTCCGCATCATCCCCTTTTATCACATTTATTGCTACTACAGTAGCATTAATAGCTGTGAACACCAAATCCGCTGTCACATCCGCATCGAGCACCGTGATCCCACTGATCACCTTGCTCGATCCCCTGTAGCTCGCGATTATAGGTTCCATGGCCGTAAGATGCTTCTCAAAATTAAATGCCACTTCTGCATCGGTTCCCCTCGGAACCGAATGAAAGTAAGCAATAGTCTGCAGCATTCTCAAGTCTGCAGGCGTAAATTGTTGATTGCCACCACCACCACCAATGTTGATGTTATTACCACTGTTGTTGCCACCCAAAGCTCCCGCACCAGCAGCTTCGAGCAAATGCTTCTTAACACTCATCGTCTGCGGTATAATCTCTGCGAATACCCCATCGACATCGCCCAATCCCACTACATCCGTCGGCTCGCATATCAACACCAATTCCTGTAGTAACTCTCGTCCGAGTCCCTTTACCCAACCGCAAGTATTCACAAGTAGTGTAATTTGTTCGCCTTGTTCCGCAAGTTTCCGATATTCTTGCATTAAATCCGCTGCACACCTGAGGTAATACTTTGGGTCCTCTCGAGGAGAAGTATACCCGATATGGTGCTGTCGTATTATTTCTGTCAATTTGCAAGTTGCGAATGATGGCGACACTATCGGTGATGTAATTTTGTGGAGTGATAGTAGGCATGGGGGTGTGAAGCTCGGTTGGCCCGGGTCGACGTCCATATATGCTATGGCCCGTGATGGAGATTGAGAAGATATTATGTTGTTGACCAAATACCGGCCAAATGTGGATTTTCCAACAGACTTTCCGCCAATGATGAATATGACTTTCGGAGACTGCTTTATAGATGACAGCGAGGTGATTGCGGATTGCCAGGAGGGTGATATGGCTAAGATAGAAGTCGATGGAGGAGACTCTAGAATCTATATATTACCTATTTAGACGCTATATAGATATCGAATCAGTGAAAAGACATACCGGTGTAAAAGATTCTGGTCCAATCTGCTTGAGGGTGGTACTCAACAACGATGGTTTCCAAATCTTATCAAATCGAGGACAGATTTGGCCAATATTGCTTAACCCTGACCCAGTGCTCTTGATAGTGAAGACGGCATTATATTCGTTATCGTTACCAGAAGCCTTTTCGACCCTTCGCTTTTTAGATTTTGGAGCGCACTCTATCACAGGAAGAGCCTGGGAAGATGGCGCGATAACATCGAGGGAAGATGAGGCCTCTAAAGTAGCGCCAGATATCGAGATCCCACCATTGATAACCGAGATCCAGAATTCGCCCTGTATGACTAGAGACTCCTCGCGTCGCAATTTGACCGTCGTTTCGGCAGTTTCAGTGTCGTAGGTGTAATTTTCATCGGTTTGGGTGAAGTTAGATACCTGACTGCTCGCCTTTCTGTCAGCACAACCCTCTATCTGCGGACTCTAGTGCATATACATGTTGCGTTTTACCGGAGTGAAATTTCATTATTTACGTCTGCCAGTTTGGGCGCATCTTCCACCTCATTCGTCGGTGCTTTGGATGAAGTCCCAGTTGACTGTTGGTCTATAGAGGTACCGTTTTGAGCGTCTTTACTGATCATAACAGGTACAGATTCGACTCCGGGAGTAACGGCTGGTGAATCGCCATTTGGCGAGAGGGATCCAATTGGAGCATCAACAGCTGTTTGCTGTTGCTGCCGCAGACGTCTTGCTGCGAGAGCGCTGAGAGGCGCTGGAGTATGACATCAGTATTATTCACTGGTAACTATTGAAATTTGAGATCTTACCTTTCACCTTGCTGTCGCTCGTTCTCTTTGACATGCGCGCGACTGTCGTCGACCCCGAATGTTGATGTTGATGTTGATGGTGGGTGGTGTTTAGAGGCTGAGATTATGTGCGCAGAATCCCTGTCAAAGAAATCCGTGCCGAGGACATCCCACGCGAGAGGCCCGAAGAAAAAAAAAGTTCACGTCGACCAGACAATCAACCAGCACCGACAATGCCCTCGAAAACAGCATCCAAGGCGGCCGCAAGGCCGGCTACCAAGTCGCCTAAGGCCGTTAAATCCAAAACCCCAAAATCATCTGAGTATATCGACGATTCGGACGGTGATAGCGATGAGCAGATGGCCGATGCGCCGACGAAGAGTACGCCCGCCAAGTCCACCGAGAAGACATCGAAAAAACGGAATCGAGATGGATCTGAGAAGACTAGCGGCGCTGAAAAGGCGGTCGCCAATAAGGTAGCAGCCAATGGCTCTACAAGTAAAAGCAAAAAGGCTGTCGAGGTGGTAAAGGAGTCCAGTGAAGAGTACGGTTTTCCAGTCTTGCAACTTGGGTTTAGTTGATGCTGACTGTTTCTCACAGAGAATCCGAATCTGAATCAGCGGATGAAGAATCGTCGAGTGATGAATCTTCAGAAAGTGAAGACTCTAGCAATGCTCCTGGACCGTCAAAACCTTCCAAGTCAAATCCAAACTTCAAGCTACCGTTGGATAGAGACGTCCCATCCGGCTACACACCCCTTGACATAACATCGTCAGGCTCAATACCATCTTCGCTGCAAGGGAAACAGCTCTTCTTATTTACGGCGCCCCCGAATTTCAAATTTTCCGATGTTAAGAAAATGAGACTCCATTGCGGCTTAGAGGGCGAGACGCTCGAGTCTGGGGAGGGTGAATTCACAATACGTCGGTCAACGGATTCTGCGATTTCAAGTATGAAGGTGGCTTTACCACGAGATGGAAAGAAGGGATACCAGTTAGGTATGGTCAAGGAACTTTATGTACAAGAGGTAAAAGGCGCTGACCGAAACGGCAAATAGCATCTCTTACACCTACAGTACAATACGTAATTACCGAAGCACCACCGTCCGCAAGATCGAAAAAGGCGACAGAAAAGGCATTACCTCCCCCACCTCGAGCTCAACCTGAAGGCTTAAGGATGAGATTCCTGCCGGCGGGCTATGGTGAAGAATCAGATGTCAACATCAATGAGGCAGTCTTACCAAAGAAGGATCTCGTTGTTGAAGGAGATGAGGAAGATGTGATAATGGACGATGCCGCAGCATCAACACTAAAGAAATCAACGAAGAGTGAGGTTGTCGTGGTTGGGACACCGAAAGAAAAGAAAAATAAGAAGACCAAAGCTCCAGAAGACATCGATATTGCCGATCAAGAAGAAGCGTTAGAGGTTGAACCCGAGAAGAAGAAGTCCAAAAAAGACAAAAAAGATAAGAAGGATAAAAAAGACAAGAAGGATACTGAAGGGAAGAAAGAGAAGAAGAGCAAGAAAGATAAAATTGAAGCCTAAATTTTTTCTGCTTGCCCATCTGTACAATATACTCCATCATCTATATACCACCTACGCGGCTCCAGCTAATCTCGGACAAGTTTCAATCTTGTTCATCTACTAGAAAGTTCAGGGTATCATTATGTCTATATACAACCGTGAGAAAGTACTTTTAGATATGCCTACGCTATGAGAAATGAGAATACGATATCTACTTTATAATATATTGAGACTCTACTGTGCTTGGCCCTGTGCCTGCTGCTGCTGTTGCATCTGAATTTGCATTATCTCCGCTTTCTTTTTCTCGCTAGTTTCTGAAAATTCGGTAATTTGCCCCTCTATTCGCTTTCTTGATGTAAATACGACGCGGTCAGTAATGTTCCCTCTACTGTAAATAGGTTGTTCCTCTCACATTTCTTTCTCAATAAAGTCCAATCGTTTGTCCACATTCATAACCGCCTCATCCTTGTCCTGTTTAATGAGAGTCGGACCGATAAGCTTGTATATATTTGCGTCATCGTCGAGAGATGCGAATTCCTTTGTATAGCAAGGTTCTTAGTATCGGCCGTTGAAAACGTGTATCTTCTTGTAAGCTACTCGAGAAGAATGCGCGCTGTCTAAATACCTTTTGGACGGCCTTATTCTCCGAAAGCTGGGCATCTAACCGCTGACGAGCTTCGATGACTTCCTGCAGCTCTATAAAAGATATATCGTCAGTGCTTGAGGAACATACCAGTATGGCGGGGGCGGGGCCGTACTTTTCTGCAGGTCGGTATACTCATCTGACAGCTGCTGCAGATTCGACATATCGATCGCAGCTGTACCAAGAACCCAAGACAGCTATATAGAACGAGGGTAGACTGCTGTAATGTTGAGGGGAAGAGATCAGATGTTCAGTCAGCTGGTTGATAATGAAGGTGCGAGTTTCTGCTAAGCGGGCAGAACCGTTGTTGCTTGCCATTTTGCCTAGCGCAGGGAACCTCCTCCACTCTTCGTCTCGTCAACCATTCCGCCCTCCATCCCTCCGCCGCTACACCCCGACTTCGAATCGAATTACGTATCTCTGGGGGCAGCCTGGAACGACGGAAGGATTCTCTTTCTCGGCAGTCATCTCTTGCGACGACCGTATCCGTTCGAACATTCGGCCAATACTCTTCTGACGACTACATCATCACGTTCGACGACACTACAACACACCTCGAACTCCGCGAATCAGCGTTCGCAAGCACCTCCACTTACCTCGAATATCGACCAGAGTTTCCGCTGACATGTCGACCACGGATTTTCTCGGTAGAGCGATAGAGACTGTGAAGAAGGCCATTGAGGAGGACACGGCCCAGAACTACGAGAAGGCGTACCAAGGATACTATGATGCCTTGAATCTCTTCATGCTAGCTCTGAAGTGTACGGGAATCCTTGAGGCATCCCAGTGGTTGCGAGATACAGTACATATATGTGACAGCTAACCAATATTGCAAATCTTATAGGGGAGAAGAGTCCAAAGTCTAAGGAGCTTATCCGTGCTAAGGCTGCAGAATACATGGAACGCGCTGAGAAGCTTAAAACCCACCTTTCCGATGAATCGAACAAGAAGAAGCCAAACGCGATTGGTACGAACGGGAAAGAATCCGCGTCCGGTGGGAAATCCAAAGGCGGTGATGACGACGATCTCGACTCGGAATCGAAGAAGCTAAGAGGGGCGTTATCGGGAGCTATCTTGACTGAGAAGCCGAATGTTCGATGGGAGGACGTCGCAGGTTTGGAAGGAGCTAAAGAGGCGCTTAAGGAGGCTGTCATCTTACCGATCAAGTTCCCACACTTGTTCACTGGTAAGAGGCAGCCGTGGAAGGGTATTCTCTTATACGGGCCTCCGGGTACTGGTAAGAGTTACCTGGCAAAGGCCGTAGCTACGGAGGCGAACAGTACCTTCTTCTCTGTGAGCAGTAGTGACCTTGTTAGCAAGTGGATGGGAGAGTCTGAAAGGTAACTCCCTCTCAACGTAGCCTGAAGCAACCTCGGGATTTCGGAGCTAAGCTCATATCGTTTATAGACTTGTCAAGCAACTGTTCGCGATGGCAAGAGAAAACAAACCATCCATCATCTTCATCGATGAGCTCGACGCTCTTTGCGGAAATAGAGGTGAAGGAGAATCGGAAGCCAGTCGAAGAATAAAGACGGAAATGCTGGTGCAGATGGATGGTGTCGGTAAAGATTCAAAAGGCGTCCTGGTTCTTGGCGCGACCAATATTCCATGGCAACTAGACGGTGCTATTCGTAGACGGTAGGCTTCCATATTGACTTGCTTCATTGAAGCAAAATGCTAATATAACGACCTCAATGCTAGTTTCCAACGAAGAATACACATTGCACTCCCTGACGCAGCATCCCGACAACGAATGTTCCAAATCTCTGTGGGCACTACACCGTGCGATCTACAACCAGGCGACTACCGCACATTGGGCAAGATTTCCGATGGATTCAGTGGCTCCGATATCAGCATCGTCGTCAACGATGCCCTGATGCAGCCTATAAGGAAAATTCAAATGGCCACCCATTATAAGTGGATAGATATGACGGTGACCGAAACAGACGAACAGACTGGCGAGAAGAAACAAGTACAGAAGAAGAAACTCACGCCTTGCAGTCCCGGCGATAAAGGGGCGCTCGAGATGACTTGGGTTGACGTGAAGAGCGAAGATCTAGCGGAACCCCCGTTGGTACTCAAGGACTTCGTGAACGCAGTACGAAGCAGTAGGCCGACAGTTAGCGCGGAAGACGTCAAGAAGAGTAACGATTGGACAGCGGAGTTTGGTAGCGACGGCGCATAATGTTGTAGATATGCAAATCCCCTTTTGTTAAGTCTGTGGTTTTTTTTTTTTTTTTTGACTTCCTCTACGATTATTACAGTTAATATATTTTCGGCGATTGTTTTGTTTACGGGCCCGCGTCGCATTATGTCCTATTACACAGTGTACTCATTACGAAGGATATCCATATATGTTGGTTGCGGGGTTTCGTTCTAGCTTGGACTTTTATTTTTTCATTTTTTCATTTTTGTCTGTTTTGGATGGACTTTGGTTTTGCGCGAGGACTCGCAGGTGAGGCCGTATCCCGCATTTACGCGCCTTATATACATTATGTGATCATATTCGTCCATACTTTCTATATACTCTTACCATATAATCCTGAGGTTTCAATATTCTATCCCGATTTTTAGGACAAGTTATAGTGTTCGGAGCTCGTGACGGGGCGTGGGTTATCAGAACAGGCCTCGTTCCGATGCTAGCCGGTTACAGAAGTCGCGACTCCGAAGCCCAGCGCCGGAATCTGGGGTAGCTCCGATGCACATGCAGGTGCCCCTCTACAAAATGATACAATTATATTTACCGTCGTGAGGTATATCTCTTACCGATTCTCAATCCATCCGTCTTTCCTGTCGCCTTCGCATCTGCTATAACATAGATCTGCGAGTTTCGTTCTTAACTTTCGAGTTAGCAATGGTGTCAGCCGAACTACTATATCGGACGACGAGGGCGGTAGCCTCAAAGTCTTTACTGAAGGTAGATTCTCTGTTTCTTAGGTTCTATTTGGCATTTTTCACGAGACTAATCAGGATTGAATCAGCGCAATATCCTCTACTCCTCCATCCGAACATTCGCGACAACGCAGAACTACAGAAGAATTGACAAGAGTATGAGGTCTCTAAGCAACATTGAACTATCTTGAACAATTCTAACGATTTTCTTGATTGATAGTATGTTCATCGGCCGCGGATGCAGTCAAAGATATAAAGTCCGGCTCTACAATACTAGTCGGCGGATTCGGTCTATGCGGTGTCCCGGATTCGTTAATCAATGAATTAGAGAAACGACCAGATATCAAAGAATTGACCGCCGTTTCCAACAATGCCGGCACCGATGGGAAAGGGTTAGGAAAGCTGTTGGCTTCCGGGCAGATCAAAAAGATGATTGCCAGCTACGTTGGTGAAAATGTGAGATATCGCGAGATACCATTATCCGAGCGTTCCGAAAACCTCGCTAACTCTAATTTCCAAAAATGTTTAGAAAACATTCGAGAAGAAATACCTGACCGGCGAGATTGAACTGGAACTAACACCTCAGGGAACTTTGGCGGAGAGGTGTAGAGCTGCCGGTGCCGGTATGTCGCTTATGTCCCGATTACTGATCCTTTTCCTGACAAAACCGTGCTGAAATAATCCAATGATGTAAGGTATTCCCGCGTTCTACACACCCGCCGGATACGGAACATGGCGCCAAACCGGTGAACTGCCCGTCAAGTACAACGCCGACGGCAGCGTAGCCGTCTTCTCCACGCCGAAAGAGACGAGGGTGTTCAATGGAAAGACTTTCATAATGGAAGAGGCTATAAACGCCGACTACGCATTCGTTAAAGCGTGGAGGGCTGATAGACTTGGTAATGCGCAATTCCGTCTCGCTGCACAAAATTTCAATGGTGCTATGGGACGAGGGGCGAAAGTAACAATTGTCGAGGCTGAAGAGATTGTGGAAGCTGGGGAGATTGAACCTGCCGCTGTGGATTTACCGGGAGTATATGTTAGCAAGGTTATCAAGAGTACGGAGGGGAAAGAGATTGAAAAGTTCACTTTCGCGAAGACGGAGGAGGAAATTAAGGAAGCTGTTACCAGTGGCAGTGGGGGTTCGAAGAGAGAGAAGATCGTGAAGAGAGCGGCAAAGGAGTTCCAGAATGGGTATGGTGCGGATATAACCCGGGATTTTGGTAATATACTAACTTGAAATCGTGCAGAATGTTTGCGAATCTGGGCATTGGGATGCCGATGCTGGCCCCAACTTTCGTCGACCCTAATGCCTCAGTGACATTACAATCTGAGAATGGTATCTTGGGGTTGGGCCCATATCCTCAAAAGGGACAAGCGGATCCAGATCTGAGTAAGATACTCAATTTAAAACCCTAGTGTTCTAAATATCTAACGCGGCTTCTTTAGTTAATGCTGGCAAAGAAACAGTTACTCTAACCTCTGGAGCTTCGGTTTTCGGTACGCCTGTCTTTCTAATACCTTCATCCGTGTAAGATTCTGATATCAGTGTAGGCTCGGATGAATCTTTTGGTATGATCCGTTCTGGTAAAATCAATCTCACAATGCTCGGAGCAATGCAAGTGAACGAATTCGGCGATCTGGCAAACTGGGCCTTGCCAGGTAAGATCAAGGGAATGGGAGGAGCGATGGATCTTGTAGCCAACCCGGAGAAGACCAAAGTGATTGTTCTGACCGAGCACACGGATAAGAAAGGAGGTGCAAAGATTGTGAACAGTAAGTTTAGACGATATTTATTTTATTTTGAGACACGAGGACTAACTCCAATATTATCAATACAGAATGCACTTTCCCGTTGACAGGTAAAGGCTGTGTTAGCCGAATTATCACCGAGCTTGTAAGTTACTCAGTTTTGGCACTGGCATGATCCAGGCAACTGCTAATCTATCTTTTAGGCTGTGTTTGATGTCGACTTTAAGGACGGTTTGACATTGGTTGAGATTGCCGAAGGTACCTCGGTTGAGCACCTGAGGACTGTGACTGAACCGAAGTTCAAGGTGTCAGAGAACCTTAAAACTTTCTAAATACCGATATTCAAGAGGTGTACAGGTATATAGGCAAAGTTATATCCCATGGTTATATTTAACTTGTATGAATAAGATCGCAGCTATCCGGATATTGGACTTTTGGGCATTTCCATAGAATTATACATATCTGATAAACCTGATCCAAACCATAAAATCATACATCAAAATAAGACATTGAATATGAATATATTCGACCATGAAACTGAGTTTGTTACTCTCTGTACTCGGTTGTAAAAACCCCAAAGGTATTCCCAGAAGGGTCCAAGAAATACTCATGCCATCCCCTCTCCGGGATAGGAAACTTGGCCATAGCAACCTGTCCTCCCAACTCAATCACTTTTTTTTCAAGCTCATCCAACGCTTTTTCGTTTTCAACGGGGAAAGAACAGACGAAAGCGTTCGTGCCGTGTCCTTGTGGTGGTGTTTTAGCCGGTCGTTTGAGGATATTGATCGCGGCTTCGTATTGCGAAGCGGAGAAGGTGCCGCGGTAGTACTCTATTGGTAGACCATCGACGCGGGTGAAGGACCAGGTGGGGAAGATTGTTGTGTAGAATGTTACTGCGCGGGGGCAATCGTCCGCTTGGATTTCGACGTAGATTTGCATCTTTTTGAGAGTTTATTATGCTATATATCGATACAGCTGTCTCCAGCTAAACTTAAACTCGATAGTTTGAGAGATGGGATAATGATTGTAGGGTGAAGTATGAACAGTTCAGGATATGATGCAAAGAGAAGGAAACAGGTATTTATGGACGAAACGGGCGAGTACATCTGGGCTAACGCGACTGAATAACGTTATAAGTCGCGAGGAGGTGTGACTCTCCAAGACGACACGGACTCTGGGCACTGACGTTGGAGTTTGAGGGCGTCGCTGCGTTGTGATGGTTACACATGGCCCCGATTAGCTTGGCGAGTTCAGGGCACGTCTTCCCGGCTTCGATACGCTCCTGACCGCGCTGAAGCTCCGACCATTGTCACCATTCAGCCCCGCAGCAATGGCCTTACGAGGTAAGTTCCCCCGTCAGCATACCTGATCCAGACAACGTAATAAAACTCTGCTAACATATATCTCGTTCTTCGTACAACAGTACCCGTCAACTTCCGTAAGAACCTGTCAGTGGTGCTCTACGCCTTCCAGGCCCTGAGTATCGGCGCCGTTGTCGTCGGTTTAGCATCTTTACTACTCCTCCCGCTCGACGAATACTCCCGTCGCACTTATATCTCCGAAAATGCGCTGCTGCCGGGACAGGTCCACGCGTACTTTGGCGGGAGCGAGCAGAATATCGTGAGGGCGTTCAGGAGGGAGGTTGATTCGTTGGGGAACAGTACTTCTGATGTGTATGCCTACCCAGAACTGTCTATTTCCAGTAAATGCGAGGATATATGGGATAGAGGCAAGGACTGATCTGATATCATGTAGTGTCGCCGATCGAATGGCAGAAATATTTCGCTCCGCGGGACTGAAAGTCGGTAAACAGAAGTACTCTTACAAAGCTGCAGGAGGCGAATACACCGGTGAAAACGTATACGCGGTCCTTCACGCCCCACGCGGTGACGCCACCGAAGCGATTGTCCTCTGCGCACCCTGGAAGAATATCGACCATTTACTCAACGAAGGCGGGGTAGCGTTAACCCTCGCTTTAAGCCGGTATTTCAAAAGATGGTCGTTATGGTCGAAAGACATTATATTCTTAATATCCACGGACGCTCGAGCTGGGCCGCAAGCTTGGGTTGATGCTTATCATGATTTACACGGGCCGAACGTTCAGTCTTTATCCGTTAAGTCTGGTGCCATTCAGGGGGTTGTAGTTGTGGATTATCCCGGAGCATATCACCGTTTTGAATCACTCCATATAATTTATGATGGAATCAACGGACAACTACCGAATCTGGATTTGATAAATACCGCTGTACAAATTTCGAGAGATCAGATGGGTCTACGGACCGATCTTCAGGAGATGTGGGATCACGGTGATACTTATAAACACCGGTTGAGGACTATGCTCAGAGGTATGATCAACCAGGCGTTAGGTCACTCTACAGGTCCACATTCGAGCTTTATACCGTATCATATCGACGCTATCACGCTTGCTACTCATGGGAACGGGTGGCACGATGAGGGTTCGTTGGGGAGGACGGTGGAGAGTATATTTAGGAGCTTGAATAATTTGCTGGAACATTTTCATCAAAGTTTTTTCTTTTATCTTTTGATGGCCCCGAAGAGGTTTGTCAGTATCGGAACTTATTTACCGTCGGCCATGCTGGTGGCCGTTGGGTTAACTTTGACGGCGATACGGCTTTGGGTGGATCCGAGGAGTAGGAGTAAGGTTGAAGAAGGGCAAAAGGCTGTGATAACCGACGAGAAGGTCGATGAGAAAAAGCAACCGGAAGGCAAGCAAGTGGCGGAGACACCCATCGACGGAGGACCAAAAAGAGAACTATTCCTACCGCTCTCCGTTGTTATCGGCGCCCACTTCTGCGGCGTCCTGCCATTCGCTGTCTTTAATACGATCGATTACAAGGTACGTGGTTCTCTCGAGTATATATATCTATACGAGTGTTACAGCGGTATACCGGGAGCTAACATTGGATGATCTAGTCAATGGCAAATGTCTTTTACGTCTTCATGGCTATATCCGTCGTCTACCCTGCCATCCTTTCGACGTTGATAACACTCATGGCATCAGAGCACCGGCTTCTGGCAACGTTTCATCTCTCCCGTTGCTTCTCTCTCCTCTTCCTCGGAATGTTCCTCTCGACGCTTGCGACTTTGAACTTTTCGTTATCATTCCTGATAGGACTTTTCTCGTTGCCTTCAATGTTTGCGCGATCCACACCAAACTCCCTCCCGTTGGCAATTCTGAACAGTGTCATGTTACAATTGACCAGTCCGTTCGCGGCTTTGTTCATTGTAGCTGGGTATTGGGGCTTGGGAGTGGAGGATATTCTCAGAGAAGCAAGCTTCGGATGGTGGGTGTGGGGTATGTGGACACCGGTGATCGTATGGTGCGTCTGGTGGCCGGCGTGGGTAGTTGCCAGGGTCAGCGTGGACGCCAGCTTTGTGATGGCGATTACGGGAAAGGGCAAGAGCTGAAGTGATGGCAAACGATTAAAATAAACCTGAGGGGTTGTATATATTATAGCATTTACCGCATGTATAACGAAATTCCATATTTGCATAAAAGGTTCATTTAATTGGTTTGGTAGGGTATCCAGAAATCGCATTAGCATATTGAATAACTTTTGATCGTAAAGGCTTTTGTATGGTACAGTTGATCCGTAAAGATCGTTAGAATGACGCCTGAACTCCACTTCCATATATGCAACATCACAGCGAAAAGTCGTATATCACTGGTACCGGAATCATAGGTCTTCCTCCACGTTCGTATGGATGTCATCGACTAACTGAGGTGCGTCGGTGTGCTCAACCTCAATGTCCATCTCACCGCTTACTGACGCCTCTTTGTTCGCACCCGCTTTAGCTAGCACTCTATCTCGGGCGATACGATTGATGACGTCTTCAGGGTTTACTCTGAAGACGCCGTTGTCCGTGCCACGTCCTACGGCTGCATTGGCTTCTTCGTGGGAGTAAGCTGGTTCCTTGAGAGTCTTCAAACGCTTCTTGTGAGCTTTGGAGCGTTGGTGGTGGGCGAGGGCGTGAGGGGTCTCGAGGAATTTAGCGCACGGGGTGCAGTAGTGCTGGCCGAGGGCGGGGAGGTCTTCGAGGGGGAGGGTGGAGAGGTGCTGTTGGAGACGGCGGGGGTGGAGGAGGTCGGTTGATATCTGGTCGAGGTCGCTGCACAGGCACTCACGTTAGACAGCGACACATACACACACGATATATATCATATTTACTTAAAAACTTAAGTAAATATAAATTATGTCGATACAATAATGACAATATGATCAGGCGAGAGAGACTGCGTACCGTGTCCTGTTGCGGGTCTTGCGCAGACGTTGGGGACCCATGGCGACGGGCGATGCGATTGAAGAGAATGGAGACGGGGCGTAGGATTCCCTCAGACGGGCCGAAAAGGAAGAAGAGCGATTTAAGACCGGCCGCCCTTGTCGCGAGGCAGGCTGTCGGTTTCTGTGGCAGGTCGGATCGAAGCCGAGGATGTTTGTTTCCTGTGCCTGAAAATTTTTTATTTCCCTTGGCTGATGCGCAATTAACAAACAAAACGCCTTTTTGACTCGCATCGACTAGCAGCTACTCCGCATGGGGGTGTTCGAGGGGGGCCCTTCGAGTGGGCAGCCAATGGGATCGCAGCTGATTCGGATTTGAAGAGCAGACGGAAGGTCGTTTTTTCTTTCTTCCCTCGATTATCGCCGGGCAATTGGCATGTGCAAGTAAACGTGCGGGTGCGGCGAGACGAGACAGGCCCGGAGCGTCTGTCTTATATCGAGACACCGTCGACATATAGCACCGTCTATGTACGTAGATGTTAGATTCCAGAGTAGAACCTGCAGCGGAGCATCATCATCATCATCGCAGATGCACGGCTGATGTCAGTCGCCGTGTGCTTGTCGGTGGAAAATTTGCGGGAGGGTGTCGTCGGTTATCAGGAAGAGTTCCATCTCGAGCCTAGCAGGACCACTAACTCGGCTGCGCATTTGCTTTTCCCTTCGTCCAGCCCTGCTCTCCTTCTCCTTCTCTTTCCCTCTTCCTGTTATTATTATTCTCTCGTCCTCGCCGGGTTTCGTTTTCTCTTCCTCTTCTCTTCACTCTCCTCTCTCACCAGACTTCAGTCGTGATCCGTAGTTTGATAACGGTGTTGGACACACTCTATCAACTACCGTCCTCCCCCATACCCCACCCCCACTCCACTCCTCCCCATCCATCTTCCTCTCCACCACCGTCACCATGCTGTCGACGGTGAGAGCCCTTCCGAGGGCATGCAAACTCGTAAGTCAATACACCCACATCTCTCACCCGGTTCTCTTATCGCTCTTGTCGATATCTGTCGATATCCAACGGTCCCGCTGACATCATCCCTCCCAGAATGCCGGTTTCCGAACCGTATGTCACCTTCCCCCGACTGGAACCCCTCACGGGCGCCGTATCCACCGTCCGGCGAACCATTGGATCCGGTTTTCGCTAAATTATACCGCAGGTGCAACGATTCCGAGGCCTCGCCACGGTCACAGATGACCCGTTGGACAAGAAGGTCAACCAGAACAACTGGGAACAGGTGAGCCATCAACCCTCAATTGCGCATCCAAAAATGTCCGAAACAGCTGCGTTAACGATATTCTGCAGGGAAGCTACATTAACTACAAGTATGCCGAAATACCGCGGACAAGACAACCGTATATCAAGGAAATATTGGCCTCTGACGTAATCAATTGTGAAAATCTTTTTTTATACATGATATAGGAAAATGAGCGAGAACCTCAGCATTGTCCGACGGAGGCTGAACAAGCCCCTCACACTTGCCGAGAAGGTCATATACTCCCATCTCGATGAACCGGAAACCCAGGATATCGAGCGTGGAAAGTCGTACTTGAAACTACGACCGGACCGAGTAGCTTGCCAGGATGCCACCGCCCAGATGGCTATCTTGCAGTTCATGAGCGCCGGAATGGACCAGGTCCAAACCCCGTCCACCGTTCATTGCGACCACTTGATTGAGGCGCAACTCGGAGGCGCTAAAGATCTGTCCCGTGCCGAGGACATCAACAAGGAGGTAATTATTTGACAGAATCCGGCGTAGTGCGACGTTTAAAAAGAGTGTGCCTGACACGTGAGACCACAGGTCTATAACTTCTTGTCGACTGCTTGCGCCAAGTACAACATTGGTTTCTGGAAGCCAGGTTCCGGTATCATCCATCAGATCGTTCTCGAAAATTATGCCTTCCCAGGTGCCCTCCTCATCGGTACCGACTCGCACACACCAAATGCAGGTGGTCTTGGCATGGCTGCCATCGGTGTTGGTGGTGCCGACGCCGTCGACGTCATGGCTGGTCTCCCATGGGAACTCAAGGCCCCCAAAGTTATCGGTGTCAAGCTTACCGGCCAGATGAGCGGCTGGACTGCTCCAAAGGACATCATCTTGAAGGTCGCTGGTATCCTCACCGTCAAGGGTGGTACCGGCGCTATTGTTGAATACCACGGCCCTGGAACTGAATCTCTTTCTTGCACTGGTATGGGAACTATCTGCAACATGGGTGCTGAAATCGGCGCCACCACCTCCATCTTCCCATTCAACGACCGCATGTACGACTACCTCAAGGCCACCAAGAGACAGGCTATCGGAGACTTTGCCCGCTCTTACGCTCATGAACTCCGTGAAGACGAGGGTGCTGAGTACGATCAATTGATTGAAATCAACCTCTCCGAACTCGAGCCCCACGTCAACGGTCCATTCACCCCAGACCTTGCCACCCCCATCTCCAAACTCAAGGATGTCGCCGTCGAGCAAGGATGGCCCACGGAGGTCAAGGTCGCTCTCATCGGTTCTTGCACCAACTCTTCCTATGAGGATATGACCCGATCTGCTTCCATCATCCAGGATGCTCTCGACCACGGCATCAAGTCAAAGTCTTTGTACACTGTTACCCCAGGATCCGAACAGATCCGTGCTACCATTGCTCGTGATGGTCAACTCCAGACCTTCGAGGAATTCGGCGGTATGGTCTTGGCCAACGCTTGCGGTCCATGCATCGGTCAATGGGATCGTCGTGATGTCAAGAAGGGTGAAGCCAACACTATCGTCTCTTCGTACAACCGTAACTTCACTGGACGTAACGATGCCAACCCAGCCACCCACGCCTTTGTCACCTCCCCAGACCTGACCACTGCCTTTGCCATTGCCGGTGATCTCAGATTCAACCCTCTCACTGACAAGCTCAAGGACAAGGACGGCAACGAGTTCTTGCTCAAGCCACCAACTGGTATCGCCCTCCCAGAACGCGGCTACGACCCAGGTCAAGATACCTACCAGGCTCCACCAAAGGACCGTGCCTCCGTCGAGGTTCAGGTCGCTCCAACCTCGGAGCGTCTCCAGAAGCTTTCTCCCTTCGAGGCCTGGGATGGAAAGGATGCCAAGGATGTTCCTATCCTCATCAAATGTCAGGGCAAGACCACCACCGACCACATCTCCATGGCCGGTCCATGGCTCAAGTACCGTGGACACTTGGACAACATCTCCAACAACATGTTGATCGGTGCTATCAACGCTGAGAACGGAAAGGCCAACTCTATCAAGAACGTCTTCTCCGGAGAATATGACGCTGTCCCAGCTACCGCTCGTGACTACAAGGCCAAGGGTATCAAGTGGGTTGTTGTCGGCGACTGGAACTACGGTGAGGGATCTTCCCGAGAGCACGCTGCTCTTGAACCAAGACATCTTGGAGGTCTCGCCATCATCACCAAGTCTTTCGCCCGTATCGTAAGTTTTGTCTCGGAAACCGAGTAGTAATCGGGTTTATACTAATGCCTTCAAACAGCACGAAACCAACTTGAAGAAGCAGGGTATGCTTCCTCTCACTTTCGAGAACCCAGACGACTACGACAAGATCAAGCCGGATGACAAGCTGTAAGTTTTGGAGTACAGATTACGTTATACATTCAAAAGCTAACTTTGTCATTTTAGTGATATGGAACTCTCCAACTTCAAGGTCGGCTCGCCGTTGAAGGTCACCTTCAAGTCCAAGGACGGCAGCTCGTGGAGCACCAACCTCCTCCACACTTTCAACGAGGGCCAACTCGAATGGTTCAAGAACGGATCGGCGTTGAACACCATGGCCAAGAAGGCCGCTTCCGCGTAAATCAGCAAATGCTAGGTTTTTGTCTATAAGGCGGAAAGCGTTTTAGCAACTTCTATTGTTCCCGATGATGGGTGGTTTTTAGGACGGCAGGTCATAGTCGTTTATTTTTTTCTCTCTCGTTACCTCTCTTGCGAACCTTTTCGTTTTTGTCTCGTAACTTATATATCCTCTTGTGGTCCTCTTTGCCCTTTACATTGTGCAATGAATTGAATATTACTAGTTTTTCCCTTTTCTCACTCTCATATGTATTTATCTACCCCCTTCCTTTTTTTGCCCTCCACGACGAGCTTGTAAACAGACGAGGCAAATTGTATTTGTTAAGACTGAGGTTGACGGAGACATGATCATGAAAGAACAATCAAAAACTTAGATGTCAAATCACATACATCACACGCAAGAACTATAAGACTAGCATACGGATTGTAGTATTATACAGCGTAATAACTTATAGGAAAGAGGTCTTGTATCAACTTTTTTTAGGTCACCCGGGGTCTCTATGCTGAGTAGAAAGTTAGGGGGGGTATCCAGGAAAAAAGAATATAACACAACCTAAAAGACCAGCGCGCGCATGAGATGAGAGAATTAAAACACCGACTGACGAGACTACGGCGAAACACAGTAAGAAATATAATATGCAGCACTGGAAACAAAATAAACATGAGAAAGAAAAAAGTTATGAAGAAGTAATACAAGCCACAATAAAGAAACAAGTAAAAAAAAACTCTCTGCCATAGATATCCTAAACCCTTTTTTTACCTCATGCGAAAAGATAATACAATGGCCCCGCCATTCAACCCATCGCTCAATCGACGTCATCGTCGCTCGTATGCTTCGGTACTTCCACCGCAGCGGCAGCAGGTGTCGCCGAAGCACCGTTCCCGTTAACCTTCTCCTTCTCCTCCTTCTTCCACGGATAAAAATCCACCTCCCCGTTCTTCCCAACCATACCCACGCGGTCATAATAAGTCTTCGCTCGGTAGAATTTATCCAACTGCCAGTAGTTCACTTTAAGCCTCTCTCTGATCCCGCTTCTCTCGTCTTTCGCATCGGTGGGTTCCGATGCACCCTTGGATTCTTCTTTGATCCAATCACGGGTGTTTTTCTCGTACTCCTCGACGATTTTAAATCTCGCTTCCTCGAGTTTTTCTTTTTCGGCCTTTTCTTCTGGGGTGGGGGTGTCGATGGCCGGGTTTTCTCCGGGGATCGGTTCGGAGTATTTGTACGTCCAGTCTTCTTCGCCGCCGAGGGATTTGGGGATTTGGGAGACGGGGATGAATTCGATCAGGTCGGAGACTTTGGAGGTGAAGTGGACTTTTGAAGCTACGACCGGATCGAGCCAGCCGCGGATTATTTTCTAAAATATTTAAAGAAGATTGTTAGTTTATCGATTTTAACAGAGTTATGTGATGGTATTATATGGTTTTACGTACCCAGATACCTTGGAAGAGCCAGGGTGCATTGTGGACGAGACATATTCCCAGACACTCAGGATAATGCGCCTCGAAGCACTTGATCATAAACTTGACAGGTGCGTAGTCCTAACCGTAGCCGTTAATTAAAAACCCCATACTATCAAAAAGTGAAGCCAAGCGCATACCATATTCGCCATTCCGAATCCCGTCATATCAAACAAGATGGCCGCGGTATCCACCGGCTGTTTGAGTAACATCCTCGTCGTCTCGATCAGGTAAATGGTATACCTCTCCAAACTCTCCGGCGTCTGATCGCCGGCCTTATGCAACTTGACGGACACGATACATATCGGTCTGTTCTCCTTATCCGTTCCGTGGATATAACTCTTCCCGATCCTCAACTGGTGCATGAACCCCTTATCGTGATCCGAATTACCCAGAAGAGCAGCGAGTTCGCCTTCGCGAACGATATCTTCGACGTGGTATTCTTGTCCGCGCCAGTGCATGGTCGAGACCATCATCACCAACGCCTTTTCCACGTCCCATTTTCTAGCACGTAGGAAACGGAGGAGTAATGCGTCGGGGTTATCGTATTTAACGAACCCCCAAAAAGTGGTTCGGAGCTGTTCGGGCGTTTGGCTGGCGAGGGCGGCTTGGAAGTCTTTGCCTTGGTTGTATTTATCTTCGGAGTCGACGACGAGACCCGGTGGCGGGGATGGGGTGTTCGTCGCGCTGCTTTCCGGCGGTGCTAGTTTATCCTTCTTATCCTTTTCTTTATCCTTCTTCGACGATCTGCTGAAGAACTTTCGTTTCGATTTGGTCTTGCCATCCGCACGGTCCGGTTCCGTGTCGCCGGCGTCGATTGTGATATTTGCGGTTTCTTCCGCGAGACTGGACTCGTCCGTTTCGGCGGGGACGGCGTTAGCGGCAGCGTTGGCAACCGCGGCAGCCGTAGCTAATTGTGCGCTCGATTGGCCGAATAATGCCAGAGTAGCGCTCCAGAATTCCTTGAGCTTTGCCTCCTGTTCAGGCGTTATGGTCTCGGGACGTCCCGCTGGGATGGTCGCCATGATTTCGTATATATCTGGTTTTCGCGGGGTATTTGGTGGTGGGGCAGCGGCGGCGGATGACGACGGCTTGGAACTCCACCAATCGAAAAGCGAAAAGTGAGAGAGGGAACTGGAAGTCCCGGGAGTCCGGAAAACGGGATTTTCGTCAGAAATCGAATATACGCCAATCAACACGAGGAAGGTTGAAGTGGCAGCGTATGCGGTGATTCTGGCGTTGGAGGTGCGACGGCGACCTGAGTCCGCGGGGTAGCAGGGCTGCAGAGATCGTGTGCTTCGGTGCCAGTTACGGAAGCTACGGGTTCCAGCAGAACTAACCCGGCAGCTATGGGAAAGTGACAATTGCGACCCGAGCGGATGTAGAAACTGGAAAGCCCGTCGTGATATTTTAGCAGCGCGAGATAGCAGAGCGGTCGTCGTTGTTGCTGACGAAGGTTCTGACGTCGTCACCGCGTAGGAACGTTCACTAGCGGTGGGAAGTCGACGGCGAATCGGGTTCTTTCCTGAAGAAGACGAGAATGATAATACAGACCGTGATGGGAACGATGACAATGAAGCTGAGGAGACCAGTCTGCGCACGAGAAGAAGAACTATATCGGTTTCCCAGCTTGTCAAGATCAGAAAACTCTGCCGGAAGACCAAGAGGAGGGCTAAGAGACAGGGAAATTGGACGGACGTCTTGGGCTTATGGCGCAGCAGCAGTAAGCAGGCGTGAAGGGCAGAGGCATCCCTCCTTTCTCTCTCTCTTTCTCTTTCTTTCTTTCTTTCCTGTCGAGACGGAGGGTTACGTCGAGAATTAAAGCCGGCGCCGATGTCTGCGTCTGAGAATTCGACCGCCCGGAGCGCCGCACTTTCCGGGGCCCGTTATGTGAGACGCACCATGACATATCCAGACATCCATCTCAGTCTTGTATCAAGAAGCTTCATCAGTGCTATAATCCGATGGACGGTCCGCCGTTCGACGTCTCCGGGCTCCCTCCCGAGGTCGCCGACGAACTGGCAGCCTTTCTTCGCTCGCACCTCCCCCAGTCGCACGTGAGTTACATCGCATGAGTTCATCGTATTCTTCCGTTCTGATATCGGTTAGGACTCCTTCTACTCCGCCAAACTCCACTCCTACACCACCTCCAACGCTTCCTACAAGGACTCCCTCCAGGACATTCAATCGCAGATATCCAATGTCATAGAACCCACCTCCGCCTCTCTCGTCGCCGTCGCGCAGGACCTAAAAGCGACGTTCGAGCAGATTGACCGTCTCGAGCATCTGGTCAGCAAAATCATCTCCCCGCAGATAAAAGACCTGTCGAACAAGCTCGACAAAACAGAACAATTGGTTCGATGGGAAGAGAAAGCGTTGAACGACGGTAGAAGAGTAGATCTCTGGAAAGGCGTAGACATGGGATCCAAGAACGAAAGGAGAGTGTTCAAACCCACGGATTACTTTGACACCAATGGCAAGTTGAAAGACACTTCTGCCGACTCCGTATAACCAAGCGAATATAAATATGATAAATAGTCTCGGTGATGCTCAGCAATGCTACGTGTATCCGAATGGCTAACCCCGAAACGCCCCCGTGAGTCCATCTAATATACAATAATACATATTCACATTTCAACCGTGCTACTCCGCCATCACGGTCTTCATCTCCTCTTCGCTGAACCCCTTCACGCCACCTTTCAGCGCCCGCACGAGGACAGGCATACTCCTGTCCGTGAAATCTTTACTCTGTCTCACGGAATTCAAATCATCGCCGAATTCTTCTGTTAATTTCTTCATGTAATACTCCTCGAACTGCTTTTCAGTCATGGATGTGGTGATGGATTGTAGTTCCGTTGGTATAGACGATGTCGTCGACGTAGACGGAGCTGGTTTAACGTGTTTCGATTTCACGAGTTTCGGTGATTTCGACTGGTCTTCTTCCTCGCTGTCTTCGTCTTCGCTGGATGAGGAAGCTGAAGACGACGAAGCGTCCGCCATCTCTTCGTCAGATGTGTCATCGTCGCTGTCGGTTTCAGACGACGAGATCGATTTCTATTATTAAAAAATGGATATAAATTAGCGTTTCTGAAACCCCGCGCCTCGAAGTATATACCGGATAGGAAAGAGATATTGAACCTTACCTTCGTATCCTGAATCTTCGCCTTCTTCACCGGCTCCGCTTCCGCTTCACTCTCCTCATCGCTGCTACTGCTGCTGCTACTCGAACTTCCATCGCTGTCGCTACTACTACTTTCGGAGCTTGAGACTATTGGCAGGATTAATTTAATTTTAAAAATTAGCTTGGAAATGTTACTTTTAGCAAAATTCTTGATGGTGTCGTTTGCACAGCCCGGTTTATAAACGTAAGCTTGTTTAATTAAATTTCCCCGGACCAAAGAAACACGACGAAAGAAGAGAGAGAGGGAGAGAAAGAGAACGGAAAGTAACGGAGGGTCGTGGGGATTTAAGATTATATCTCCACCACCGCAAAATCCGATCGATCTATCTGTTTCCCACAAAAAGCTTGTCGAAATTAAATAAACACAGCCGATGTAATTCCCCGCGAGAGAGGGTTCCATCTTTTATTATTTCTCAATCGAAGGCATGTGCTTTAAATAGAAACATATCTTAATATCCCCCACAGGCACGTGGGAAATTAAAAAGATTCTTGGGGGAAAAGAGAGGGATTGCGGTTACCTTCAGTCCTGGGCTTTCGCCGTCTCCTGCGTTTACCGGTAGCGGTTCGATTCGATGGCGCCGTTACATCGGGTTGTTTCTTCGACGTCGAGTTTTGCTGCCGTCGGGCTAACGGGCTGGAGTTTGTATTGGCCGCAGCAGCGCGTGAGTTCGAAGGAGGTGGCTTCGTCGACTGTCGGGATGGCATGATTGTGGAGGGGGAAGGAAAAGGTTGGTTGATATGTCGAGGAGAATGGATTTGTGTCGCAAGATTTTTTTTGGGGGGGTGGTTCATGCGACAGCGCGCGGTTGCTGGTGCAGGACTTGTTCTACGCGACAATGGAGTCTTCGCCTGTCAGTCTCACATGAACACTCGCGGATGTCACTTTACGTGGTCTACGGTGGGTTTTTTTAGAACTCGGGTCTTAGACATCGAGAGTAATCACTACTGTGAATTGATCATACTACGCTATGACAAGGTAAGGAGAGTAAGAAAAGGAAAGAAATAAGATCAGTTACAGAGAAATATTCAAAATGGGGCAAAAAATGAAAGAAGAATCAAAGGTAAAAGGTAGAATGAAGATGAGAATTTCCGCTATATGAACGATTCTTTTAGTGTGGGTAAGTACCTAGCAAAGGAAAATAAAAAGGAAAAAGTGACGACGCCATTCCAATGAAAGAGAACGAGTGTACAGGAAGAAACAGAGAAAACCTCAAGAGAATAAATCTTGTACACACCCGATTAATAGTTATATATTTTAAAATGTGTCTATTACAAAATTCAAATAATTCTCTTTCAATTTTTCTTCCGTACTGGGGAAACCGAAAAGGTTGTGAAACTCATCTCGATTGATACCCAGGTGTACATGTAATCCTTTCGTTTATCCAATAGCAACTCTTATTGGTTCCCAAAATAACAAAGGAAAATCGGAACAAGACCAGGACGCTACTCTACTTTACGCCATGAGCATGGAAACTAGGATGGCCATGATGGTCAAACCAGCAGGGGCGGCGAGAGAGGAGGCGGCGTTTGGCTTATCTTCCTTACCACTTCCGCTTCCGCTGCTGCTACCAGAAGAGTTACCAGTAACAGTCTTACCGGCAGTACCACCGCTGGAATCGAGCTTGGAGGAGCAGGTAGAGTTAGCTGTAGTGGTCTGAACAAGTCTGGCTTGGTTGCTGAAGTCGCAAGCAGACTCGGCGTTGTTTTGGGAAGCGTAGTAAGTGCTGAGAGCCCACCCGAGACGGATTTCAGCATCGCACATGGAGTAAGAGCCGTAAACACCGTTGAGACCATCGGTGGCGATGCCGTCGCAACCACCGGCACCGAGTTGACCGCAGATGTATCCGAAGATGTCGGCGTACTTCTTCTCAGCGAGGTTGGCAGCTGGAACACAGGGGAGTTGAGAGCGGAGACACTCGCAGGTCTGTTGATCTGGGGTGGGTGGGAGGAGAGTGGAAGCACCCCAGGTGTCATCTTGAACTGGGCAAGCACGAGCCTTGGTGTTGGTTGGGGTGTAAGAGCTCATGGAGACAGACTTGGGGGAAACCTTGGACAAAGCGGATTGGAGGTTGGTGTAATCCGGGAGCTTGGTAGCCTTGCCAGCCTTGTCGACTTCAACGAGACCGTACTTATTGGCTTCTTCGAAGTACATGTAGACGATACCACCAGAGAAGACTGGGGACATGACGTTGCCGTAAAGAGCAGCGACTTCAGTGAATTTACGGGGTCTGATTTTATTGCAACCGTATTCAGCGAAGAAAACGGGGACGTTGTAGTCTTCGTATTCTTCAGTTCGCTTGTCCCATCCGGAGGTCTGGAGGGAAGAATCACCGCACCAAGAGTAGATGTTGTAACCCCAGAAATCAACAGCGGCGGAAGAATCACCGCAGTCGAAGTAATCAGCCATCTGATTACGGATATACTCGTCGTCATTGGTGGCATAACCGACTGGGATTTGACGGTATCCCTTCTCCTTGATGTAAGACTTCATATCTCTGACAGCGGCCTTGACGAATGGAGAAGCTCCGGTATTGGTCTTGTTGTTCGTGACTTCGTTACCGGCGAAGAAACCCATAACGTTGCTGTACTTCTGCATGGTGTCAATGACATCGGTGTAACGCTCGTAGAGATGGTGATCCCAGGCTGGAGCATCACGGTTTATGGAGAGTCCGGGTTCGGACAAGTCAGCGACGACGTAGATGCCGGCGTCACTGAGCATCTTCATGCACTCATCGTGCGACTTGGTGGTGTCGATGGCGTAGACACGGATCAAGTTGGTGTTCAAGGCCTCCAAGAGAGGGATATCACGGGTGCAAGATGTGACGTCTGTGAGAGGGTCGACGAAGAGCTGGCCTGTCGGTAGGTCCGAGACGTCGATATTGCTCAAATCAGCCTGGTAGGCGACACCCTTCATGAAACTGCAGGAGCAGCGTTAGTGAATGCTCGATGGTATAACAGTAGATATGGGATGTGGACTTACAATTGCTCGCCAGAGTTCTTGTGGAAGAATTTGGAGCCCTGTAAGAAGTACGTTGCATTAGCTGGTGTCACACAACAGAACGTCAGGGCCCACACTGACCTTGACGACAATGGGGTCTGTAGCGGCGCGCTTCTGGGGAACGGCAGAAGCAGCGACGGTGCTGGCCAGGCCAAGGGCAGCAACCGCCGCAGAGGCAACGGTGAACTTCATCTTGTTATTTCTATGCGATATCCGGTATTATTTCCTTGGTAGCAAAATCGTCAAATAGCGAAATTTGTGGGTTTTTAAAAGAGCGTCTGGGGAGCGATGTGCAACAGAAGAAAGATTTTAATAAAATCACTGCCCGCGAAGAAAAGGGAAAAAGCGAACACGGGGGAGGAGGCACAGAACGAGCGTAGGAAGTAAAGAGAGTAAGAAAGAAAGAAGAGATAGCGTAGAAGTTATGAACGATAGAAGGGGAGAAGTAGCATCGAAAATGTCAAAATGTCAAACAAAGATCCAAGTGAGTGGGAAGGAGGAGGGTTTTGAGGTCGGAGCCAAGCCCGGTGTCTCGCAGCATTCGAAGGAGAAAAAAGGGGAAGAGAGCAGAAAGAGCATGCACTCTGCGCATTTGGGGGCTGTGTGCACCAGACAAGAAAACCCAAGCGACTGGCACAAATGGAACATGCACTCAAGTTGGCCCATTCAAAGCTGTCAAGGGATCTTGGGTTAATCTCACAAGCTGGCCCAAGAAGGTTGGCCGTCGCTGTTTGGTTGCGCTGGATGGGACGTCAGAGGAAAGATCGCATTCCCGCGCATTCTATTCGTCGACGGACGTCACAACCCTGATGCGCCGCCCCGGTCGATGGAGTCGATGGACGTCGCGATGGACATTGGAGGGTGTGCTTGTCTCGTTCGACACGAGGAAGTGATCTGAGTGCTCCCATTCTCACGTCGCTCGCAGCCATGCACGCGGATCCAAATTTGCACCGTCGATGCGCCCGTCTACGTTGGAGACTAGCGACTATCGAGAATGTCACTCCGTTTAGGGTGGACGCTCCCAAGTTGAGTGCATGCATATCATCGAGCTAATGTAGGGGGGGGCTAATGCTGAAAAGAAATTATTCTGTGTGGGAGGGCCGAAAAGAAAAAGGGGCATGCCACCATCTCCTTTGGGAATCGACCGGGTACTCGGAGAGATTCTCTCACACTTCTATGGGACGAGATGTTTTGCATCAGAAGAATCGGCCTTGATGATGCTTCTCTCTCTCTCCTTCGTTCTCACTGGAAGGCAGCTGTGTGGAGTGCGCAATGCCAGCCCAGCAGGTTACAGGAGAAACAAAGGTAAAACAGCCGCTCACCCACCAAAGCATGTATCACTGTTACTGTGGATTTCCTTCGCTGGCGCATCGCAGAGAAAACTTTGCCGACGCGAGCGAACTGGCGGATATTCGACCGACCGAGATTGTTCGCGCAGCAGGGGGGCTTGCTGCAATCTTCCCTCCCGGGCAAACACTCGCCGTGTCTGCTAGGAACAACCTGAACGGCCATACGCTCGCAACTTCCGCTGTTCATATAGAACACCAACAGAAAATCCGATTGTCTGCGCATCATCGACGTAATCGTTCTATATTCGAACGCACGTTTTGCTGGCCGCCGTTGGTGGCATCGGTTGTGCCAATGCGCCGTCGCAATCTGTTGGTTTTTTCTTGACTCGTTACCGATCCTTCGCTGTTTTCTATCGCTTCGACCAAATACTTCCTTGATAGAACCCCTGTCGGCGTATATATATTAAAAACGCACCGTGAAGACACTTATATTGCATGGAAATATGCACCAGGACTATCAATTGGAGCGGGGGTTTCCAGTTGATTGACGTCGCCTGCTCCCACGCCCCCTTCATCACTAGCCACGATGTTTATCAGGACGTGGGACAAGGCAAAAGAACATCCTTGGATTTCGTTTCTTGCTCGTCCGAAGGCGATCACGCGTCTCCACGGGTTGTGTCTACCGACATTTTTCGAGCCTGAAGCCTGATTTTCGAGGTATTGGGTACCAGCGATTGATATTAAGACCATTTTAAGAGATGTCCTTTCTTCCAAGAGAAAACGGTGACGCCACACACTATTATTTACCCGCACCTTGCGCAAATCTGCAATATCTATTTTTGTACCATTCTCGCCCGATGCTACTTATCGACGAAGGCGACGAGCCAGAAATGAATGTTTAATTTCGTGCCGTCTGCTGGGAAAACCTACCCCACTATGGTAGGTAGCGTATTCTGGAGGCGGGCTGGGATATCGAAGAGGGGCAACCGGATCTTCACCCATCCTCTTTTTTAAAATATCAGTGGCAAAAGGCACAGGGAGGCCATTTTCGGCTGTCGAAGGCGTGGTATCAAAATAGATTGCAACAGTAATTGGTTAACGCCGGAGCGATGGTCTAGGAGAAATTTTGGAGCGCAGGCTAGCTTCAACACTGAAGGGGAGGTTCCGCCCCGTGCATTAGAGGGTAGAGGGCTAGCAGAGGAAAAGGAATATTCGATTAATCGATTGGGCGCAAGGGATCCGGTACATCCGCAGGCTAAGGCTTTCTCGGATCTCAGACTTTTCTGTTGGTGCTCTGGTAGACTTTCCTGTCTGGTAGATTGTCAAATGGTTTTGATAAGGGGTAAACGCTGAAAATTGTTCAGGGGACCAGCCAGCTAGAAAGCTGTCTTTTTCTCGAGCACCCGGGCCGGAACGGGACTCTAAAGCATGACGAGCTAGAGCAGCGGACTCGTTTGACAGCGCTTTCTGGGTGCACCGAAGCCCGATCCATGCAGCGCACGACAGAATAGTGTGTGAGAAGCATGGTTGTGCGCCCCCAAAGGAATCGCACTTTCCCACACGCGATCGAACAAAAGTGAGAGAGAAAAAAAATTTCCCCTTTCTCAGCGACGGGGGTCGGTAAGTAAGACCAAGACCCGTCCAATTCCTGGCCTGGTTCAGACTTGTGCCCCCGGCCAGAGCTTTGGAGGTGACGAAAGCTTGCACTTGCGAGCAAGCACACTATCGAATCCATTCACCCTTCTTACACCTTTCCATACAATCCTTCCTTCCTCTTATTCCAACCTTCTTTTCCCTCCTCAAGTTCCTCTTTATTCCCCTCGTCCTCTCGTTTGACGGGAAAAACCCAGCAGCTTCTCTTTTTCTTCCCTTCGCTGTCTTTTCTTTGCGCAGATCTTGTTTCGACATTCGCTTTGCTGGTGGAATCGTTCAATCGTTTTGATCTCCTCCTTCGCTGGTGCGTGGAGGAAAGGGGATTAACATCACGGGAATCGACAATTGTTCAGTTCTTTTCTCGTCCGCATTCCGACCCAGAGATAATTCCTCGAAACTTATCGTCCATTCCTTTGACCAGAACACCGAACTTACGAAATCTTCAATAACACAACCAATACCAACCGCAGCATATTATATCATAATCCACGATCGATCGTTATATTTTACCGCAGAGAGCGCCTTCGGCTGTGTCGAATCGCCCGAATAATCTATCGCTCTATTGTCTTTTGGTAGGTGCTCTTGCTTCGCATTCCATTATGAAACGTAGCTTGTTGCGGCTCGCGTTTTTTTGTATGAGTTTTCCTTCTGTCTCTTCCCCTTAAAATTCTACCCGAACGAGCACCCCTCTTCGATTTGAGTTTGGTGCACGCAGATGGGCGCCAGCCAACGTTGCAGGTCAAACGGATAGGTCGCACAAAAAGTCAGATTTCAGTTTTCTGCTGATTGCTTTCTGCGATGGTTGTGTCCATGAAGTTTGGCGGTTTGGCATGGGGTAGGAGCTTTCTCGTGCCATCTCGAGTGCCAAACGGGAGCACGATATTTCCGAGACGCATGTCCTTTTCCTTGGTGTGCATGCCACAGCCATGAGAAGAAAAAAGCATACGAATTTTTCCTGTCCTTTTGTTCCTTTTTCTGAGGCCAGCCAATAGGCAGTCGGGATGCAAGTCTGCTCCATTTTCCAGCGCTGGTTCGGTTAGTGCTTGTGGCTTATCCGCCCACACCTCCAGCCAGTGGCCTTCCATTTTGAAAGGAGGCCACCCCCAATCCGCAGCTCGAGAACGAACAAAAATAGGAGCCTTTAGCCTCTCTCCTCAGAGCCCTTGCGTTTTTCTTCTTTTTTGGGAGAAGCTCCGAATCAAAAGCTCCTGTTCGGACCAGTGCTGTTTTACATTGACGACACACAGCTGGGACCGACGGACCTGCTATTTCATCTCTGAGCGAGACAGCCGGACGTGCTGCTTATCGTTTAGCTGGGCCGGAGGCTGGATTGCATTCTGGAGATTCTTTTGATTTTTATTCTTTGTCGATTCCTTCGAGGCTGTCTCTGTCTCTCCCCTTTGCTTTTCACCCACTCCATCCGCCCCTCCTCTCCTCGACATTAGCCATCACCTCAGCATCTATCACCGACGATATTCTTCCTGTTCAGCTTCACTCCTTCGTTGACAGTGTTCGTATTTGCCTTTCCTCCCCCTCCAGCGTGCGATTGTGTGTATATTTAGTGTGAGTGTTGTTGGGCTGCGCGGTGTTTGTTTACCGTTCGCCAATTGCGGCGCCGTTCGTTCTTCGTCGCTGGTAAACACCACGTCTACCAACGCAACACCCCGGAAAGGGGGGACGCCCTCTGAGCCTCCTCGACGACGACGGCCGTCCGTGTTTATTATTATCATTCTCTCCATTCCCCACCAGCATCACCGCTGCCACCATCGCTCTTCCTAGCCTCTGAAAACATCAATACCGCTGCATCTGCATATGCTATTCCCCCTCATCTCTTGCTTTTTTCCAGTTACCAGCCTGCACTCTGCATCGTCTTAATTCTCCTGAGTTTATTATTAACCTGACCCCTTCGACTCCAGCAGGCAATAGCGTCCGTCCGTCGTTTACTGTACAATATCACCACCAACTAAACCCGCCTTCACCCGTCGGGCAGCCACGTCCTCCGCACGAGCGTCTGTCATCGAGCCCTGTGTGCGCGCGTGTGTAATCTCTAATACTCCCCTCCCAGCCAACGCGAGCCGGATTGAGGTAAGAATAGATATCTCTCATCTCCCTCCCACCCGCTGTCGATCACCCTCGTTTTTTCTTCGTCCCCTCTCTCCAAAACCCTCAAAGTTTCCTTATTCCCGACGCTGACCGGTGGCTGCTCCCTTTCTCGATAATCGACAGGGCGCATTATCGCCTTCGAGCTGCAACCGCATGAATCATGGCCAGTAACGGACGAGGCTATGATGACGGCTACGGAGGCAATCCGGGAGCCTATGGCGGCGCCGCCAACCCCAACGATGGATACTACGATGACCGTGGTAACAACGGCTACGACCAACACGGCCAGTATCAAGGCGAATACGACTACCAGAATGATAACTATTACGATGACGGGTAAGACGCTTCCTGCTATCGATCACTCAATGCGTTTGATACTGACGGAGTGACGTATAGCCAATACTATAATGCCGGTCAGCACCCTTACCAGGACGGCCAAGATGGCTATTACGAACAGGGGCAAGGCTACGACCAAGGATATTACGGAGACGGTTATGAATACGACCAGGCCGGCGGCCACGGGCAGGCCCAACAAGGCGGCCATCAAAAAGGAAAACGACGTGATGGCTCCGAAGAAGAGTCTGAGACCTTTAGTGACTTTACAATGAGATCCGACATGGCTAGAGCGGCGGAGATGGATTATTACGGCCGTGGCGATGAACGATACAACAGCTATCAAGAAGACGGCCGCAGAGGCTACCGACCTGCTTCCTCTCAAGTATCTTACGGTGGCAATCGATCATCTGGTGCATCTACTCCAAACTACGCCATCGACTACAACGCCTTACCTCTCGGCCAGCGCTCCAAGGAGCCGTACCCAGCTTGGTCTGCCGAGAACCAGATCCCCGTCAGCAAAGAGGAAATTGAGGATATCTTCATGGACCTCACCGCCAAGTTCGGTTTCCAGAGAGACAGCATGCGAAACATGTACGATCATTTCATGACCCTCTTGGACTCGCGTGCATCTCGTATGACCGCGAACCAAGCCCTCTTGACCCTCCACGCCGACTACATTGGAGGAGACAATGCAAACTACAGGAAATGGTACTTTGCAGCTCATCTCGATCTTGATGATGCCGTCGGCTTCGCCAACATGAAACTTGGAAAGACCGATCGCAGAACCAGGAAAGCACGAAAAGCTGCTGCCAAAAACAAGAACCCCGAGGATGTTGAACAGACACTCGAGGAACTCGAAGGTGACAACAGCTTGGAGGCTGCCGAATACAGATGGAAGACCCGCATGAACAGAATGTCCCAACACGAGCGTGTCCGACAAGTCGCTCTTTTCCTCCTCTGCTGGGGTGAAGCCAACCAAGTCCGATTCATGGCCGAATGTCTCTGCTTCATCTTCAAGTGCGCGGATGATTACTACCAGAGCCCTGAGTGCCAAAACCGTACCGAGCCTGTCGAAGAAGGTAGCTACCTCAACAACATCATCACCCCTCTTTACCAATACTGCCGTGACCAAGGTTACGAAATCGTGGACGGGAAATACGTCCGACGAGAACGCGACCACAACCAAATTATTGGTTACGACGATATGAACCAGCTCTTCTGGTATCCTGAAGGTATTGAGCGCATCGTTCTAGAGGATAAGAGCCGCCTAGTCGATGTGCCCTCTCCCCAGCGCTTCCACAAGCTCAAGGATGTCAACTGGAAGAAAGTCTTTTTCAAGACTTACAAGGAAACTCGATCGTGGTGGCACTTGGCTGTCAACTTCAATCGTATCTGGGTCATCCACATTTCTATGTTTTGGTTCTTCACCGCTTACAACTCTGCTACCTTCTTCACCAAGGATTACGTCTACACTGAAAACACGCAACCCAACCAGGCCGCATATTGGTCCGCGGTCGCCTTGGGTGGTACTGTCGCTTGTCTCATCATGATCATCGCTACTCTCTCCGAATGGGCTTTCGTTCCTCGACAATGGGCTGGTGCACAGCACCTGTCTCGTCGTCTCGGTTTCATCGTTTTACTTCTCATCATCAACGTCGGACCCTCGGTTTACATCTTCCTAATCAACCAAACAAACCAAGTCGCGAAGATCCTTGGTATCGTACAATTCTTCGTTGCTCTCGTCACGGTCATCTTCTTCTCGATCATGCCTATAGGAGGTCTCTTCGGAAGCTACATGAGCAAGAATTCGCGTCGTTACGTTGCTAGCCAAACATTCACTGCCAGCTACCCCCGTCTCAGGGGCAATGATATGTGGATGTCTTACGGTCTGTGGGTTCTCGTCTTCTTCGCCAAGTTTATCGAGTCCTACTACTTCTTGGCTCTTAACATCAAAGATCCCGCTCGTATCTTGTCTCTCCTCACTGTCAAGCTCTGCTCTGGTGATGCTCTCTTCGGTGCCTCGGCCGATATCCTCTGCACCTATCACCCTCAGATTCTTCTCGGGTTGATGTACTTCACTAACATGATTCTCTTCTTCCTCGATACCTACCTATGGTACATCGTGTTGAACTGCATCTTCTCCGTCGCTCGTTCCTTCTACTTGGGTGTTTCCATCTGGAGTCCATGGCGAAATATCTTCTCTCGCTTGCCAAAGCGTATCTACTCCAAGATCCTCGCCACTACCGATATGGAAATCAAGTACAAGCCGAAGGTCCTGATCAGTCAGGTCTGGAATGCCATTGTCATTTCCATGTACCGTGAGCACCTCTTGGCCATAGATCACGTCCAGAAGCTGCTCTACCATCAGGTTCCTTCCGAGCAGGAGGGCAAGAGAACACTGCGCGCCCCTACCTTTTTCGTCTCCCAGGAAGATCACTCCTTTAAGACGGAGTTCTTCCCGGTCCAGAGCGAGGCCGAGCGTCGTATCTCTTTCTTCGCCCAATCTCTTTCTACTCCTATCCCAGAGCCAGTTCCAGTTGACAACATGCCCACTTTCACCGTTCTCATTCCTCACTACTCCGAAAAGATCCTCCTTTCTCTCCGAGAAATTATCCGTGAGGATGACCCATACTCTCGTGTCACACTTCTTGAGTACCTCAAGCAGCTTCACCCTCACGAGTGGGATTGCTTCGTCAAGGATACCAAGATTCTCGCCGATGAAACCTCACAGATGAACACCGACGAGAAAAACGAGAAGGATACCGCCAGAAGCAAGATTGATGATCTTCCGTTCTACTGCATCGGTTTCAAGTCCGCAGCTCCAGAATATACGCTCAGAACCCGTATTTGGGCCTCGCTACGATCTCAAACTCTTTACCGTACAATCTCTGGTTTCATGAACTACAGCCGTGCTATCAAGCTGCTGTACCGTGTCGAAAACCCCGAAGTCGTTCAAATGTTTGGTGGCAACACCGATAAGCTTGAAAGGGAACTAGAACGTATGGCTCGCCGTAAATACAAGATTGTCGTCTCTATGCAGCGTTATGCCAAGTTCAAGAAAGAAGAAATGGAAAACACCGAGTTCTTGCTCCGCGCCTACCCTGACCTACAGATCGCTTACCTCGACGAAGAACCACCAGCCAACGAAGGCGAGGAACCACGCATTTACTCTGCACTCATCGATGGACACTCCGAGCTCATGGAAAACGGAATGCGTCGACCAAAATTCCGTGTTCAATTGTCTGGTAACCCAATTCTCGGTGACGGAAAATCTGATAACCAGAACCATGCTATCATCTTCTACCGCGGTGAATACATCCAACTTATCGACGCCAACCAAGACAATTACCTCGAGGAATGTCTCAAGATCCGATCTGTTCTCGCTGAATTCGAGGAAATGACTACTGATAATGTCTCGCCATACTCCCCCGGCCGTGCTCCTGATGGCGTCGCTCCTGTTGCCATTTTGGGTGCTCGTGAATACATTTTCTCTGAGAATATCGGTATCCTCGGTGACGTGGCCGCCGGAAAGGAACAAACATTCGGTACTCTTTTCGCTCGAACTCTCGCTCAAATTGGTGGCAAGCTCCATTACGGACATCCGGATTTCCTCAACGGTATCTTTATGACTACTCGTGGAGGTGTCTCCAAAGCTCAAAAGGGTCTCCATCTCAACGAAGATATTTACGCCGGTATGAACGCTTTGATTCGTGGTGGACGTATCAAGCACTGCGAATACTATCAGTGCGGTAAGGGTCGTGATTTGGGTTTCGGCTCTATTCTTAACTTCACCACCAAGATCGGAACTGGTATGGGAGAACAAATGTTGTCTCGTGAATACTACTACCTCGGAACTCAACTGCCTCTCGATCGTTTCTTGTCCTTCTTCTACGCACATCCGGGTTTCCACATCAACAACTTGTTCATCATTCTCTCGGTGCAGCTCTTCATGTTGGTCTTGATCAATCTTGGTGCTTTCGTGCACGAAGTCACGCTCTGCGAATTCAAGAGAGGCGCTCCAATCACCGATCCTCGTTTCCCTGTCGGCTGCTACGAACTCATCCCTGTCATCCACTGGGTTCAGCGTTGTATCGTCTCTATCATGATTGTGTTCGCCATCGCTTTCTTGCCTCTCGTGGTTCAGGAGCTTACGGAACGTGGTTTCTGGAGAGCGACTACCCGTCTCGCCAAACATTTCGGATCTTTCTCTCCATTCTTCGAGGTCTTCGTCTGCCAAATTTACGCCAACTCTCTTCTCAACAATTTGGCTTTCGGTGGTGCTCGATATATCGGTACCGGTCGTGGTTTCGCTACGGCTCGTATTCCGTTCGGTGTTCTCTACTCCCGTTTCGCTGGTCCTTCTATCTACCTCGGAGCTCGTTCCTTGATGATGTTGCTCTTCGCGACTGTCACGATCTGGATGCCTCACTTGACTTACTTCTGGGCTTCCTTACTCGCGTTGTGCATCTGCCCGTATCTCTTCAACCCGCATCAGTTCGCCTGGAACGACTTCTTCATCGATTACCGTGACTTCTTGAGATGGTTGTCTCGCGGAAACAGCCGCTCCAATCACTCTTCGTGGATATCTTTCTGCCGTCTCTCTCGTACCAGAATTACTGGTTACAAGCGAAAGAACCTCGGTGATCCATCTGAGAAGCTTTCCGGTGATGTTCCACGAGCCAAGATTACAAACATCATCTGGAACGAGGTTATTGGACCACTCGGCATTGTCGTCATCACCCTCATCCCGTACCTGTTCATCAACGCTCAGACCGGTGTCACCAAGTCTAGGACTGGCAACCCAACTGCCACCACCACTGTTCCAACCAACTCGCTCATGCGTATTGGTATCGTCGCCCTCGGACCTATCATCATCAATTTGGGAGTCTGCGCTGCGTTCTTCGGTATGGCTTGTTGTATGGGACCAATTTTCACGATGTGCTGCAAGAAGTTCGGCGCTGTCCTCGCCGGTATCGCTCACGGAATTGCCACTCTCATGTTGATCGTCTTCTTCGAGGTCCTTTGGTTCCTCGAAGGGTTCAACTTTGCCCGTGCTATGCTCGGATTGATTGCCGTGACTGCCATCCAGCGATTTATCTACAAGCTTCTCATCACCTTTACCCTTACCCGAGAGTTCAGAACGGATGCTAGTAACATCGCTTTCTGGAGTGGTAAATGGTACGGTCTTGGTTTACACGCCATCTCTCAGCCAGCTCGTGAGCTTCTTTGCAAGACCACCGAGATGGGTTTCTTCGCTACCGACTGCATTTGTAAGTTGAATTCTAACACTGTTGGATGATTATGATGCTAATTGTTTTCGATCAGTGGGACACTTCCTTCTCTTCCTCCAGTTCCCGATTTTGATGATTCCGTTCGCCGATCGCTTCCACAGCGTTATGCTCTTCTGGCTCCGACCATCTAAGCAGATCCGACCACCAATCTACTCGTCCAAGGTATCCAAGCTCAGGAAGAGAAGAGTTATCCGCTTCTCGATCCTCTACTTTGTTCTCCTCGCCCTCTTTGTGGGTTTGATTGTTGGACCAGTCATCGTAAGTACACTTGTAATTCATCGGGCTTTTCTATCGGATTCTAACGTTTTTGCGCAGGGTCAAAAATACGTTCCAGAGATCAAATTGCCGATCCAGAATCTCTTCCAACCCACCAAGTACAACAATACCGATATCTCTGGTTGGACTACGGATCATTTCCCAAAGACAACCAGCAAGACGAGGTAAAGCATATAGACTAAATTGTGGGAAAGGGTTTTGGCTAAAAGGTGGTTTTGTTTTTTTAATCTAACGTTTTAATTGTGAATAATACAAGTGTACAAAGAAGAAAAGGGAAAGCGGTCTTCTCTTTTTTTACCCTTCTTGTGTCTCCTGTAACGCTGCCATTAACTGTCTAAAGAAGCATCAGCGCGAAATTCGGTTATTATATTCGGGCATTGGCGCAGTATTATGATGAATTGTTGAATTTTTCCTATTGGTTTTCATTTTTTTTTTCCCGTTACCCCCGCACAAATAAAGAATTGCTGTCTTTTTTATTACACTTTCGATTCGGATTCATTCGTTTTATATTGAGCTATGCTTTTATTTATCTTCAAATGTATTTTTTACCGGTGATTGAAATATGAGAGGCGGGAATTGTAATAATTTTTCGAACCTCCTTTTTTTATCAAAACATATCATTTACAGCGTATATTCATTCTATCAAAACCCGCGCAAAGCATTCGATGATTAGCTGACTGATTAGCTGACTGGATCGCATGACACCCGCCCCACTGCTGCGAGGAGGGCGCCTCGAATGGATCGCGCTTTTTCGGCTAAGTTGGGCGAGAGCAGGGGCGAGCACTTGGCAGACGTCACCGGGCTCTCCACCGTCGCATTCGGATTGGTCGCTGGGAGTGAGATATGATGCTGTTTAGAATGGAGGATATGTACTTTGAAGGGGGGGATGCCTGCGGATGGCTGGTGGGGACCCTGAACGAGAGATGATGCATTTGCATTCTGGCAGCAGCCATCCTGATTTCGAGGTCACGGAACGAAAGCTTGTTACTTCTGCAACTTCTGGGAGCTTGGCCTGTTGCACCATCTTGACATTGTCATCGCCGGAACAGAGACAAATCCCATCCTGCGAGATATCGAATTTTAAGTTCCGTTGCATCGATTCGCTGCGGGTGTTTCGCCTTGAATTTTGACTGGTGCGCGGTGCAGAAGACGTCAAGGTACCCGGACGAACCTCCGATAGCTAAACACCATCTACACACGCTCACACACTCAGACACTCACGTACTTTTACCTTCCCTCTCGACGATAAAGCGTATCCGAGACCGTCGCGGCTCTGATTGCGGTTGAACAGTTATAAATTTAACGGTGCAATCGGTCATCAAAATACGATCTCATCGCCGCTTTCTACCATCTTCCCCCATCGCCCCAGAAACATCCTCTCCATCCCGACCACCATCATCACCTTCTCACGACGCAGCTCGGACAGTTAATTCACTTGACGCTATCACCATCATCATCACAGCCGTCATCTCTGGTCAGTAAAGCTGCTCTCACTGTCAGGCCACCGTGGTCCTTTAGCACGTTGTTCGTTCGTTCGCTTTGCTCTCTTTTTAAACACTCGTTCTGACGTAAATATCTCGTACCTTCTCTTCCCTCTAGCACCACCACCACCTTCTTCCAAAACCATCATCATCACCAGCTTCACTCCCAATCCAATCATGGCGACCACTCTCCTGAATATCCCCCCTTCCACTCCGTCGGCCAACGACACCGGCTCCGATCCAGGCACTCCGGCGAGCGGGATCTCCACCCTCTCCACCACCGCCATCAAGGACGGTCACGAGGGCCAGCACCCTCACCACAACTTGGACGTCGCAGCCGAACGAGTCGCCCGTCTAGGAGGTATCGGCGCTTCCGCCGCTACATCTGCCTATTCGCAAGATGCCACCACCCCGACCAAAGATTATTTCGAACCTCCAATGATCCCGCACACCCCAGGATCTGCCTCCATCGTCTCCTCCCTCGCCGACGAGCACGGCTCCATAGAAGGCGACGCCATCGGTCCCAACAGCACCCAAGCCAAACGCGAGAGCATGGCCGCAGTCCTCGCCCGCCGTCAACTCGAGCACTCGCTAAGCCAGAACCAAAACCTCCCCACGATCTCAACCACCTCTGCCCCCGCCGGCGCTGGCAGTTCGTTGAACGCCAACAGTACCAATGTTAGTACCATCGCCCCAGCCGTCTCTCCGCTCCCTCATCCTTCAAACGCGCCTGACGGGAACGTCCCAACTTATTACGGTGGCGGCGGTTCCGCGAGTAGATCCACTGATTCCCCTGCGTCGACTCAGACCACGCCGTCCGCTGCGGAAGCCAGAGTTGATGCGAAATTGATCGATGGGATGACGTACGATGAAGGAGATACGACTGCTGAAGGGTTTGGAAGGCGGGATACCATTCGTCCGGGTCAGATCACGCCCGGCCTGGGGAGAGATGATGTTTCCATGGACTAGAAAAATAAAGATTCTTTGGTTTCTCTGGTTTTGTTTTATTTTTTTGTGACAATATTTTTTTGCTTGGGTTTGTTTCTCTTTTGTCTTTGATGGAAATTTCAAGCGAAACGGCTCTTCAAACTAGCTTCTTTTCTTTGAGTCAGATCGAGGATAAGACTAGCAAAAGATATCGAATGAAGGAAAAGAAAATTCTTAAAAAACAATAAGCACGTCGTCACTGCGCTATCAATCAATTGGAGTGGGAATCGGAGAAGGGGGTGTCTATGTTAAACGTTTATAAACACAGTTGTCTTCCGTCGTACAAGCTTTTTCTTTCTTGTGGCTTTTATATACTTTCTTATCCATTCGCTCGGGGGGAAAATACGGACGGAGTTTAAATTATCGTTGTTTTACTTCTTTGTTTTTCTTCAATCGAATAACCCCATCGATCTAGTGATTCTATTGGTCGGGGATGTTTATACCTGAAGGAACGAAATTATAAAACCAAGATGGCGTTTAGAATTCAAAATCCTCACGATGTATGAAAATCGAAAGCATTTGTTGATGATTAAAGCGCATGGGTATCCTTTACTCGAGAGAAAAGAAAAGGTGTGATATATATACATTTCAAAAGCAAGTTTAAAAAATCCGTCTACTAATATAGAATGGAAAAAGAAAATTGCCAATTAAAATGTTTTTTTTAAGGATAAATAGACGGTTCAAAAATAAAGAATAAATCATATCTTGAATATAAAAGTGAAGCTTTCACTTCCTTCCTTTCTTCTTCCTATCACCTTTATATTCTTCATCCTCTCCATCGTCTCGGGGCATAACGATCCCCATCGACCTCAACATGTGAGCCGCCGGCCCGGCATCTCCGCCCTGCGTTTTCAAACTCTCGAGCATATTCTTCGCAATTTCGTAGTTTAATTCGGCGTCCGGGTCAGCGGCGTTAGAGCGGCCCCGCGGCGGGGTATTTTTGTGTTTTCTGCGACCTCTGTTTTCGTCAATGTTGGCGCCGGGACGATCGGGGTCTAGAGCGCCGGCGGCTACTAGTTCTTCTTCCATTTTGGCCATCGTTTGCCGTATGGACATTTCGTCGCGGTCGTCGTCTGATATTTCTTCGTCGTTGTCGTTTGGAGGTGTGTGAGGGTTGGATTCTGCGGGGAGGCCTGTGATCAAAATCTACGATTAGCGAATCCGATCAGATCGTATATTATGTAATTGTGTGTAGCATACCCATCATCTCGCGCATCATTTTTGAGAATTCGCGTTCGTCGAAACTCGCGTCTCTATCTTCCTCGTCCGTGCTGATATCCCCTTCGTCATCACTTATATCGTCGTCGTCGTCGCTGTTGAAGCCGTCATGGTGAGAGGAAAACCTAGCCCCTTCGAACCCAGCTGAATCGTCATTCAAAAACTTTTCGAAATTCTCAACCATCTTTTTGAGTTTATCCTGTTGTTCCTTATCGCTGAACGCCGCCTTTTCAAATACCGGAGCGGACGTCGAAGCGCCGCCACGTTGCGTTCGATTATTGTTACCCGCCATATTTGCTTCGAACTCTTCGTAATCCACATTCAACCAATCCTCAGAATCAACCTGGTGGTTCCACAACTTTATATCCCCATCCGACGGCAGTTCAACATCACCACCACCATCAGCCGTACACCCCAGGACATCCAAAATACCTTTCGCCTCCGCCGCCAACCGGCCTTCCGTTCTTTGTTTATTCCCTGAGACCAGGAGCTCCAACCCACATGTCAGCTTCATCCCCAGCTCCGACGCGGGGTACTGAGGAGATTCCTTTCCCGGGAGGATAAACGGCCTCGGCGGGCGAAAGACCTGTTGTTTCAACTGGGCGTAGGCTATTTTCGTGAACCGGACGCTCATGTCGATAGGGTCCCTCGGGGGGAACGTGGGCATTGTGTTGCATATCTGTTTCACAATATTGGGGGGCCCTGGTCAGTTTCCGAGATTATTTTTTCTCCAAGAAAAAGCCACGCGTTAGAAGGGCTTGCATCTTTAAGCTTGGGCCCCACCGATAGCACCGGTGTGATAATATTTAAAATTTAGCAAGTGGGATGGGGAGGGGAAACTTCTAACGAACCTTCAATTGAACCGGGTCGCGAAGGCAGAAGGTTTCGACGATGGTGGAGACAAGCTTTGGCCTCTCGTGTAGGATCTTGGCTACCTTTCTGGGAACAGTTACACGGGCGTGATGAAAATGTCCTTTTAGCGATGCAGGGTATAAAAAAAAAAAAAAAAAAAAAGTAATATCTTAAGTCAGCTTTGTTATACAATGCGATACAACACCGATAGTAATGATTGTATTGCGATGATAAGAGGCGTCAATATGCCGGAGAAAGTCTTACTTTGAAATACGGTAGAATGCTTCCTCCTCAACAATTTGAATATGAAGCAAATCTTTTTGAAACTTTTCGATGAATGTTAAGGCATCTTTGATGTTTAATGAATTCAACTGCCCGGCTTTGGCTGCCGTGCGGTCTTCTTTCGACCGCGGGATAATTCGCAGCGATCCATTCGTTATCCAGACCTATTTATAGTAAAGATTAATTAATCTCACGTTGATTAAAGACAGGTGGAGATAAGAGGAGGGGTCTTCTCAGGCAGCACCACTTACTCTGTTATCCGCAACTTCAGGGCTGAGCCATTTGGGAAGCGCGTGGGCAGCTTCGATAAGAAGGAATTCGCCATCCGTATCAACTACACTGTCCAGATGAGTTACCAGACTGTTCATAAAGAAGAATCAGGATCCGGGGAGGGGATGGGTGAACATACCGTATCCACAAGTGAGGGAACTGTTTGCTGATCTCCCGGAGCAGAAATACAGTAAACCACTCATCGTCTATGGATTCTCCGAATTCTATATGTCCATGGAGATATGGGATTCCTGAATAGATGGCATTTTAGTTGAGAGTTTAATGTGTAGATGTGGGATATGATTTTGAATACGCACCATCTTTCTCCACAACCTTTAGATTAAATTCGTCCCGCTGCCAGATGAAATTATTGGTGAAGGGTTCAATAGATTTGAGGATATCTGGGAGAAGTCTTTCCAACTCTGCCTTGACATCCCTTTGAGGACCGACGGTTGGGGTTGAGACCACGAGATGGATATAGTACTCCACGGTGTCTTCGACCAGCGACTGGCGCGGGAAGCTCCCCAGTCCAAGCGACTCAAACGACGCAAAGTCCATGTGTGATATCTGGCAAGTGTATGGAGAGTGATGTAGTAGTAATTCGAAGTATGCAGTCGAAGAAAACAAAGTTGCGGAAAACGAGGAGTGTTGGAGGTGGTATTATAGTCGACTCTCCAGGCGGAACGAGCGAACAACCGTCTTTCGAGCCCTAAACTTCCTCGAACCAATAGCTATATCGGGCGAAATCTGGTTTCGTGCATGCAATGGGCGCGCACGCGGTGGTGTGGGGACCCGGGAAAAGACAGATCGGATTAAAGATTTCGGTCAAGGATGTATCATGTATTTATCGCATGACCTTGACCGCGGAATCGAATTTGATTTGTAAACCCGCTCGTACGGCCCCATGCACAACCCAAAACATGATCTGATGCAGGCGCAGGTTCAAGGCAGCCAAGCGGGGCGAGATATCCGCTCTGTCTGTTCTGTGCTTCTTTCTCGACGGCGGCGGCGGCAGCAGCGGGGGGGCGCTGTCAAGAGCTGTTAGGTTGTGCAGAATCGAGGTTGAAGTTTCCGCAAATGACTCGTGCGACCTGAAACGAGCGACGTCTTTGCGAAACGACCGCCCAACACTTTAGCGGCCGGCTCTCATTCGAGTATTCCGAAGCAGCGAAATAACACCCTGTCAGATCTGAATTCACAGCGGCCGTCGGTGCAAGAATATCTGATGTTACTTGCGTATAAGTAGTGGCTTGTGCTGCTGGCTGTTTCCCGCCGCCCTCGCTTCCTCTGGGCGAGCCCGAGCCGTCCACCCCGCTCTCGTGACAGCTTGCCGCAAGTAAGGACGTCCCTCGATGTCTCCATCGATACCCACCTGCTTGTCTAGCTTCGATATCTCATGAAAGAGATTCAAAAATAGCATATATCCAGATCCCGCAGCTCGGACTCGCACGACATGTCCTCTTGCCCCCCTCCTCCTCCCCTGGAGCGGAAACTGCGGTTTTCGCAGGCGTACCATGAGCTCGGCATCCCTGCTCTGTTCCGCTCGCCGCGAGACGTCAAGCTCCTTCTCACCACCCGCTTCATCCGTCTGTTCGCCTATGGACAAACGACACTAATTCTAGCTCTATTCCTCAAAGAGCTGAATATTTCTCTCAAGGGGATCGGACTGTTCATGTCCCTAACATTATTTGGAGATGTAGTCGTTAGCTTGCTCCTGACACTCGTCGCCGATAAAATTGGAAGACGGAAAATGCT
Source organism: Dactylellina leptospora (assembly GCA_036971365.1). Taxonomy (NCBI): domain Eukaryota; kingdom Fungi; phylum Ascomycota; class Orbiliomycetes; order Orbiliales; family Orbiliaceae; genus Dactylellina; species Dactylellina leptospora. Next base: position 156,835 of record JAJTUC010000028.1, on the reverse strand, counting down.
CATATTCGGAGCGCTCTTGATTGCTTCGAGCGGTACCGTGTTTGCTTCTACGGATAGCTACTGGATCCTGGTCCTGACCTCTGTGATTGGGGTTATCAGTCCAAGGTGCGTTATATATCGCTCCTAAGCCGCTTTGATGGCGTATAACATGTGTCAGATTTATTGACAAGAGGGGATCTCCAGCGGTAACGAAATCGGACCCTTTCGTGCTATAGAAGAGAGTACTATTGCATCCATCGTTCATGCGGACGAGAGAGCAGATCTTTTTGCCTGGTACGTGCTCTCGGGGACGCTGTCCAGAGCTCTCGGAAACCTAGTCTGCGGTTGGACGGTCACTCTGCTTCAAAACTTGGGCTGGACGCCGCTGAATTCTTACAAAACGATATGGCTTGGATACTCCGCCCTAGGGATTACGAATGCTGTTCTTGCTTCCTTTTTATCTGCGAGGTGTGAAGAAGAGCAATCTCGCAAGTCTCATCGTGAATCAGGCGTAGAGGCGGAACCCTTTTTAGATCAAAACGACGACGGCACCCGAGACTCTGTAGATCTAGGCCAGGGATCGGAATTCGTTCCAGGCCCAAGGCCCTCGTTCGTCCAGCGAATCACATCGCTATTCCCGCATATTACCCAAGAATCACGAAGCATTCTTATTAAGCTTTGTCTCTTATTTGGCGTTGACTCGTTCGCTAGCGGTCTTATGCCTGCGAGTCTTATAACATTATATTTTCACGAAACCTTCAGCTTCCCCCCTGGCGCTCTTGGAACTTTATTCTTCACCACAAACTTGGTAAGTTCTGCCGGGAACCTAGTAGCTTCAGCCGTAGCTCGTAGGATAGGTTTGATCAAGACCATGGTGTTCACACACCTTCCCTCCGCGATATGTCTAACCCTGATCCCGGCTTTTCCGTCCGTCTACCCTGCCATCGCGTTCCTGGTGATACGATCGTTGCTTGGATCTATGGACCAAGCTCCTCGGTCGGCATTCTTATCCGCGGTGATGAAACCTGAGGAGAGGACGGCAGTCATGGGCATCGTGACTGTTACAAAGACGCTTAGTCAATCTGCGGGTCCGTTTGTTACTGGTATCATGGGTGGGACAGGGCTGTTTTGGGTCAGTTTTGTTATCAGCGGTGGATTGAAAGCTGGATATGATTTGAGTTTATTAGTGATGTTTACTGCGCTCCATAGTGTTGGAAGAAGGCAGCCAGGGGGAAGAGACGAAGGCTCGAGGAATGAAGGTGAAAGTGATGACGACGACGAAGGGAGGTCGAGATGAGGTTGAATTGTATTTTTTTTATATACCCCAGATACATCTAGAAATAACATAGAAAGACCCCTGCCAAAGATTACGCGAGACTTCGAAATCACCTGTTCCCCACGACCACCCCACAATCTTCTGCAGGTCTCCTACCCCAAACACTTCGAGTCTCCGAACAACTTGAGGCTTCAATGGAAAGCCAAACGACCGTCGGGTGATAACATAACCTATCGCTTACCATGATTCGGCTGCGACAGCTGCAAACGTCGAAATGTCGGCGCATTCACGCCTACACGTCCCGCAGGACTCTCTTCGGTCGATCGAAAAAGCCGGAACCACTTCTGATACCGCAGTCGTCGGAAGAGTGGCACCGCGAGGTGGAGAAGCACCCGGACTTGCAGCGGGATCCTCCCCAGTCAGTCGCTATCCTGGGTTCTTCTTTCCCATCCTGACCCCCTCCGGCACAGTAACCTCCAATGTCTCCCCCTTCACGCGACTTCAATTGCCAACTAGTGGAATATAGCATACGCTAACGATCTCGACTTGAATCGTGTAGGGGCTGGAGTGACTGGTTTAACGGCGGCGTATAACCTTTGTCGATTCTCTCCCGAGACTAAGATTACTATACTGGAGGCCTCCCCTCGAACGGGTGGATGGGTTCGATCTCGCACGATATCTACTCCTAATGGTCGTATAATCTTTGAACAGGGTCCGCGGTCTTTGCGGCCGTGGACCGTGAATGGCGTTCTGACACTCAATCTCATCAACCATCTCAAACTCGAACCACAAATGATGCTAGTCCCCAAGACATCTCCCGCGGCGCAGAATCGTTACATCTACTTTGACAAACAGTTGAACAAACTTCCATCATCGGCTTTGGGCGCGCTATCAGCCCTCACCCTGCCAGTAATGAAAGGCGCAGTCGGGTCAATGCTCCTTGAGCCGTTCCGCCGCCGTCGGCCCAAAGACGTGGAAGACGAATCGGTTGAATCTTTCCTATCCCGCCGGTTCGGCCCAGCGATTACGAGTAACCTCATTTCAGCCGTCTTCCACGGTATATACGCGGGCGATATCGCCAAGCTCAGTGCCGACGCCCTCTTACACGAAATGTATAGGAATGAAAGGGTATACGGGAGCATAATACGAGGTGCGGTTGGCGTACAAGAGGTCATACTCGAAGATCAGATATTGAAGGGAATGTATACCGCGAGAACCGGTAAACTACTAAATAGTATGCAGGGGACAAGTATATACTCTTTCAGGGGTGGGATGGAGACCTTGACGAAGGCGCTTGAAAAAGACCTAAGGCAGCAAGATGATGTGGATTTGCAGACGGGCGTAGAGGTGACGGGACTAAGATACAACGAAGGAATCGATGCTATAGAGGTAAGATCCCTGTTTTACTATACCATAGTCGAACGTTTAGACTAATATTTTTTACAAATCATATAGGTTCAAGGTTACAAAGAAGAAGATAATTCGTTCGACTTTGTCATATCGACGCTATCGGCGTCGAAAACGGCGTCTTTGTTGCCTCGGGGTATAGCGAAATCTCTATCCGAAACCGCAGGGGTTACAGTGATGGTAGTGAACCTCTTCTACGACAAGCCAAACATGGTGGGACATTCTGGGTTTGGGTACCTGATACCCAAATCGGTGCCGTTGGAGCAGAATCCACATCGAGCGCTCGGCGTGATTTTTGACTCGGACGCTATGCCGGGACAGGATGAAAGACACGGGACGAAAGTGACGGTAATGCTGGGCGGTCATTGGTGGGATGGTAGACCGACGTTCCCGTCCGAGGAAGAAGGCCTGTCGATGGCGAAGGATGTGCTACGGGATCATTTGGGTATTACGGAAGCACCTGCGGAAACGATGGCATCGTTGCACAGAGAGTGTATCCCGCAATACGGTGTTGGTCATGCGGGCAGGCTCAGACAAGCACATGAGGATTTGATGGGAGGCATGGGCGGGAGATTAGTAGTAGCTGGGAACAGTTACGGTGGAGTGGGATTGAACGACTGCGTGAGGAGTGCGAGGGACGCAGCGTTCGGTGTCGCTGCAGGGAAGAAAATGACAGGACTGGAGAGATGGGCCTTTGAAGAGACGTGGGTGTCGAGGGATCTCTGAGCGAATTTGTGAGGATTATTTACGGTCAAGATGGGCATGCGAGATATTCGCAGCGCTTCACATGAAATGCTCATCCATTTGTACATATCAAATCAATCGCATATACTATTCAATCAAACTTCATAGATTTCATCTGAGATATCTAAAAATGCAATGCTCCCTTTGGCTTCTTCATCCACTTTCGCTATCCCTGTCGTGCATCAGATAAGATAACTGCGCCCCGGGCCGAATCCAACAGAATCAACACAAAAAGAGCGACCTGCTCCTCCATGATGCAGCATCTCCGCAACCTCGTCCATTCCCGCTCCCAGACTCCCTCCTCCACCCCGGACGCAACCTCCCCTTCCGCGCTCTCCGATTACTTCCACCTGCGTCGCCAGGAATCCCACCGTCACGCCAATCGTCACCATCATCATATACAGCTTAAAATGGAGCACGGTCTGCCAAAGCTTTTCATCACAGCCGACACTAACGAGTTTGATCCGGTTGAGCTCGCAAAGTGGGAAGCTGAGGGTTATGAGGTTCAATATATCCCGCGCGCAGACACACATGCGCTCGAACTCTTAGCCGATTCGATGGAGAGTGATGAGAAGTATTGCATCATAGGTGAATACATACTTTTCTTGACATATTTTTTTTTCTGTGCTTGAACCGTATGAAAAATTGATTGGTTCGAGTTCTGATGTCATCATTTTTTTGATGATAGCTTTCGGTACCGCCGCAACCATAGCTCTGGAATACGCCATGTACCCGGTCTCAAACCTCGCAGCCCTGATCGCATACTACCCCACCGGTCTCCCGTCGATATTCCCACAAGAGACCTTCCCCAAACAGATCCGTCGAATCCTGTTACACCTCTCGGATTCGCAACCCTTTTCCATATCTGAAAACTCGTGCCATTCCCTCAAAGTCCGTTTGTATCAAGATACCAAACCGGGCTTTGCGGAGAAATTGACGGTGAATTATAACGCTGTTTCCGCGAGTTTAGCTTACACCAGAACATTGGCCGCGCTACGTGAAACTATGGGCCCGGAAATCGATCTGGAGGATATATGGGGTGAACATCTCTTATACGAATTCGTGGAAAAGGATGTGGATAAGACCATGGATACCATGATCAAAGAGCCATATGTCAACCACGTGAGTACCAATATCTCCACCGAAACCCCCCCAAGCTATCCCATATAAACCAGTCAAGCTTACATATAAAATCTAGATCCCCACGATGACCGGCGGCGTCGGATATAGCGACCTCCACCGCTTCTACAAAGATTTCTTCATCCCTCATAACCCACCATCGCTCCGTCTTCGCCTCATAAGCCGCACCGTCGGAACGGACCGCATCGTCGACGAGATGATATGTAGTTTCACCCACACCACCGAAATACACTGGATGTTACCCGGCGTCAAACCAACGGGCAAGGATGTCTCGGTCGCGCTGGTCAGCATCGTTTGCGTCCGGGGTAAGAAACTCTACCACGAACATATCTATTGGGACCAGGCCAGCGTGCTCAAACAGATCGGATTGGTCGATTTCGGAACCTTACCCGTTGCGGGTTCGGAAGCTGCGAGGAAAGTGGAGGATAAAGATTCGGAACCGAGTAATCTTTTACTTCCATCGTGGAAAGCTTGATGACTTCGGGGAACGAAATTCGCGTGAGTCAATAAGGGGGGGAGATTGTTGAAAGTAGCATTCATAAACTTCTGATTTTTTTTGTTTTTTTTTTCTCTGCATAGCATGATGCCTTTGTATGTGATAATACCTGCATGCGCAGAGCTCTCCCTATTAGCAATAAGCACGGACGTTCCAATGCCTGTCGTGATTCCCTCGAATGGATAGAGGTAGAATAGGAGAAGTCTAAAACCGCACGCGAAATGATAGGAATAATTTTAAGTAATAGTTAATAGTAATTAATCGTAACTCCATGAGGTTCATACAAAAAAACAAAGTACTAAGTATACACGTTATCGTTGCTCTCTTTGCCATTCCGACCAATTGCTCTGGACCTCCGATTATTGTGAGGTCCAGAAGAGTCAACTGGTAGTCAAGCGTAGCAGCTCTTATTTTTCTTTTTCTTTTTCTTTCTTTATATATGTAGTAGCGGATCTTATAAAACCACCAGCGCGTGTACTCCCGTGTACTGGTATATCTCCCCCCTGAAGCAATAATCAAACAGCAATAAACAATATGTATAAGAAACATAGTTTCCCTAAAAGGTGTTAAAGTACCTTGATACCATGACAAGTTGAATGGGTATACTAATGAAAGGTTCCTGGTGATGAAACTTATACAATTGCAAGGGACAACCAAAATGAAGAAAACACTAAAAGCAAAAAGGAAAAGAACACAATCAAAGACAACTCCATGATGAACAGCGAATCGGAACAATCGGACCAGTCGGAAGCTACGTAGGGTTTTATACTTTTTATTCAGGGGTAAGCGCCATAAGAGACGTTGACATAGAGTCCGTATTCCGACAATATACGGCTTTCGCACTCAAAATCGGGATTCCAAACAAATTCCGAAGAAGGATGGTAAAATGTCGATTTGCGATGACCTGGAAACGTCGAAAGCATTTCGTGAAGAATGAGAAGTGATGTTGGTTGGAGGTAAAATGTCTCCGGTGATCGTGAGTTGACTCGGCTGTTATTTCAGAGCCAAGTCCCTCCGTGAGAGTGTTAGCGGTTCGTGTTTCGTCTTGATTTCTGATGAAATTGAGCGTAGGTTGATCGAAGGAAGAAAGGGTGCGGGGTATTGCGGCGCGATGAGGGGTGGGGTCATTAATAAGTCAATGGGAAATACTCGTTTGACGAAGGATGCTGCGGTTGTAGACTCTTCGTCGTAGGCAAGTATTTTCGCGTATTCGGAAACAATTCGGTCGCTAGAGAACGTCGAGAATGGAAATAAAATGCTGGGAAATATGCTGGGCAGATAATGGGCTGGGAAGGGGAATTGAAAAAGGGGGTCTTCCAGAATTAGGATATCCAGTGGAAGACTCGAAATCAGAAAATCGAAAAGACGCTATGCAGAAAGACGCTATGCGGTTATTCCAAAAGAGAATCAAAAAAATCGTTAGGGGTGTTCATGAAGAGATGGTTGTAGGTTGCGATTCTGAAGAGAGGTTGAATGAAGGGGTTTCGGTACTCAAGCGGATTTGTCGAAAATATCGGTCGAGTCAGAATCGAAAATGCGGTCAATAGGAAGCCATGCGCTTGTTTTCTCCACGCGGGCGCCCGGTAACACCATTAACGCCAAAGGTAGCAAGCCCAAGTGGTGCGCGTCGAGAACCCAAAGAATCGTTGCTAGGCATGTTCGCTCCAAAAGTGTAACTTTGGGCGCGGCCAAACTTGGTGTTGCGACGGAATTTGCCCATCTCTCGTTCACAAAGAATTTTGTGATGAGTGTCATTCATCTCAATGTAATTTTGTGGTTCGCATCGATCCTTATGGTTGGCATAGAAGCCACTATAACCTCCTTCGAGGATATAGATTTCAGGGTAATGAAGCTGAGGATAGCGATGCATGTTGATCTGACGGTCACGAGCGCGAAGGTGGTTGGCACTAGAGAGGGCAAGATTGTTAGTTTCTCTTGAAACCCAATGAGTGAAGGTGATTCTTGGACTCACATTCTAGGGGCGCGATGAGCCGAGTACTCGCAATGGAAGATGAGCAAAGTCTTCTTCGCATCGATCTTGGAATCGGAACCCATTGTCAAGAGGACCTTGTCAACATCTTCGAGAGTGTTGATATTCATGGCACCAGCAATGTGACCACCCTCGTACTCATATTCAAAACGGCAGTCGATGACCTTCATCTTGTCGTACTGACCAGCGTATTTACCGTCAAGAACATCAATCATTGTGTCACGGCTGATCCTCTTCAAAGTATCTTTCTCGGTGGAAAAGCATGGAAGCATTTGACTCTCACGGGCCGCAACCTGGGACGGCGACTGGGCGCAAAACTTAGGCTCTGCTTTAGACTTAGGCGAGATGACTTCCTCAACATTGTTGAACATGCTGAAGGTTCGTCGACATTGCATCTTACGAGGTGGGACGCGCTGGGCCGCACGACGGTTTGCACCAGCCGAAGGCGATCCATTAGACCCACTCGGGCTGCTCGACACATCTTGGAACACGGGCATACGCGGTTTACTGCCGTTCTCTAAGTTCAATCCCAATCCGATACGGGCATTTTCAGGAGACGCGGTGAACATCTCGTCAAGTTCAAGCACGGGGGAGGATTTCTTGCTTCCAAACTGAAATGGTTTCTCTTCGTCCTCGCCAGCGAATGCCAACTTGGACATACCAGCTGTCTTGAGAACCATGTTGGTACTGTATGCCTTGGCACGTTGCAGGGACGGCCGTCGAGGTAGGAGGAGCTTCTTGCGCCTGCAACACTACTGTTAGAAACGTTTCCAAGGAGATCGATCAGTGCGCATGTTAACCTACTCGTTGCTCGGTTTACGTTGGACCTGGCATGGGCTCTCCAGAAGGGGTGAGACTTGGCTGAGTTTGGTCTGCTTCTTTGCAAAAGATGGTTTGTGCGGTAGCGGACTCATTTCCATGATGTCGGAACAAGCTGGGGAAGAGGGGAGTGGAGGAGTTGTGACGAAGGAACCTATATATGCAGAGAAATATAAACGCTGCGGCTTTTGGCAGCGGCCAGGCTATGGAGAACCAAACTTACGGTTGCTAGCGTCGAGAACAGAAAATAAGGAACGTCTTGGAGTGGGGAAAGCAGGACTGTATGATGAGTGCAATGTTAATATAACAATTGATGTTTGAAGAGATTCAACAGGTAGTCCGCGACTTACGTCTTGTCGATATGAAAGTTCTGGGACAGATCAGCGGCAAGGCAATCCGTAGGAGATGTGGTCATGTTCATGTCGATATCGAAGAAGGACGAGTCCTGGCTGATGTCGAGTCGAGGAGAGAAAGGGCTCCTGGGAGCGAAGCAGATGCCGGGGGCCAGCGGTGTTGGTTGTAACCAGTTACCCTCCGGACGGCTGATAGCAGCCAGAGGAGAGGACATTTCCATCATCGCCATTTATTTATTCTTAGACTGCGATGTCTAAGAAGGATATCGAATATTTTTGTCGGAAATCGAAAGACACCAGTGACGGCATGTAAACCGGAGAGATGTTTTTGCGGGTGCAACAATAATAAGAGCTCGAAGAAATTCGCCGTGTTTAGAAGGCGCAGAAAACCTGTCGATAAGGCCTACGGTTCCTCGGAGAGAAACTAGTCGAGCTAACCTCAGGTTGGTATCTCGTTGCTCTATGTCCAATAGATTGGAGACAAAATCCAAAGGGAGGGTAGAAACAAAAAAGGTTGTCCCTGAGCTATCAAAGTTATCGGAATAAACAATTAAGATGAATTCGGATACTCTTCGAGAGTTGTCGTCTTCGTGATCGCACGAGGATGAATGCCCTAAAATAACGGAGGCCGACTGGCAACGTTATCCTTCTGCGAGAAGTCAAAGGGAAGGCCTGTGATCGGACTGAGAAATAGAAGAACCAGACACTCGATATGGATCGATCAGTGCATATGCAAGCAAGCAGGCAAGGCAAAGGCAAATGCAAATGCAAAGGCAAAGGCAAAGGCAGCCGGTAGGGAATGAAGGGTGAGGATAGGAAGAAGATGTGGAGAAGGAAGAGGATGAGGGCTTGGTTTTGAGGCTGGAACCAAGGAGGAGGAGGAGAAGGATGAGGTGAGGTTGGCCAATGGGAGAGAGAGAGAAGAGAGAGAGAGAGAAGTGAGAAGATGGTGAGAAGCAGCCCGGAGCCGGTTGCTAAGGTTGCAGACCCGGTCGTTCTTTCTTCGTCTCTTTTTTTGGGGGTTTATTTCCCAAACGGACTGGCGGTGATACTGCCCAGAAAGCTATCGCAAAGCTCAGATGTCTTGTCTCTCCGTATTTTCTTCTCTCCCTGTGCCTCTTCTTCTGCTTCTTCTTCTTCTCTCTCAGACCTGTGTCTTATTACCGGTGACCGGGTTTGAAGCGGAATTGAGATGGGGACCAGAGAGAGGCGAGATGACCTGAGCGAAGGGCACTTTATGCAGTGGACCTCTTTCAGACTGTTGCTATGGGCGACGGCTCCCAAACCGACTAAGCTGCTGCACCCAGAACAACCAAGAAGCGACACCGCCCTTTTTCTTAAAACGTGACCGTCGCCGGTGGGGAGGGGAGGAGGGTGGCCGGTGATGCAAAGGCTCGTTAGTCGGCCTGTTAGGTTGGTTCTAACAGCGCCCAGTCGGCAGGGGGATATCAGGGCAGAAGAAGGCAATCTCGATAACAACTGCAAAAGAAAATAACGAAAGAGAAAGAAAAAAAAAAAAAACCAGCCCATGCAACCTGACTGGCATGCACCGACATGGATATTGAATATCCTCTGGCTACGGCGTGTCAGATTCCTCGAACGACGGCAGCGCGAGAATTATTAACCCATCGTCCGGTCTTTTTGCTTTCGTTGTCGGGTTGGCCCACGCGCCCGTCATTTCGAATCATCTCTCCCAGACGAGGCCTGCTGCTGCTGCTGCTCAGAATGCAAGCTGATAATATCGCAGCGCCGCTTTCTATCAGTCGTGACGCCCGAATGCGACTGCAGAACGAGATTGCACAGTTTCAATGGTAACAATGTGGCTCGAGCATGGGGCTATCGGGTTGGACCTTCGAGAAGACCTGGTCACCATGCCCTTTCCGGCATCTGGTGGAGATAACCATAGAAACCGATCCCAACCGCTCGTCCTCTCTTGTCCAACATGCATGTTCAAACTCGCCAGGCAGAAAAGAAGAGAGCGCTTCATAAGGTCATCTCGGGCTTTCTCTACTCCAATTGGATTCGTTCTGGGGTTGTGAATATCCCGTGTGGGTGTTTGGCCAGGGCACACGAGACACCACCTCGAACAGCAACTACGCCATACCGAAGTTCGCAGACCAAAAATATGACGACTTCTCTTGTCCCAAGATCCAGTCCCCACACCCTCTCCCAGAAGAAACAAGTAATATGGGCGTGCATGCATGCATTGAATTAATCCAAAGGCGATCCGGGAATCGACCGCTGCCACCGCCATCTTCAAATCTCGCATATCTGGCATTCAGAAACCTTTAAAATGCGAAAAGAGTGAGCTTTCCCACGGACTGTGGATCGATCTTTGAAATCTCTCAAACAAGCCCGTTCTAACTGCCATTTGCAACCGCAATCAAAGAAAGAAAGAAAAGTGCTGGCACCATAGAGTAGGGGATAATTGGCTTTTACCAACATGAGGCAAACGGAAAATCTCCCCCAAGGAACCACCCAGCAGGGGCTTTCTCACCATCATCCCGCGTAAAGTCGCAGGAAATCGCTGCTCCCGACCCTTCGGCTTTTGTCACAAGCAGTGCGAATGAGAACCAGGACCCACAACAGCAGCTGGCGGCGCTCGGATCATGCCTTGATTCGCTGTGGCTCACCTCTCCGGTGCTCCCTCGAAATCTGACGACAGCGGGCATCCCTTGCATTCGTCTTTGTCTAGCTCCCTGTCCAGGTCTCAGAAATAATTTTGGACGCTCAGCTCAACAGGGCCGTTATTACGAGAAAAATTTCTCCTTCAGCCTTGAACGCATTAGAAGGTGTGGCGGCGACCAAGCTCATGAAGATCACCATATTTAGCACCCACCTTCACGAGTACGAATTGGTGAACCTGAACGAGAGCTTCATTCCAGTGGGATGTATTAGCCGATGAGAAGGACCTCTCGAAATTACTCCGTGCATGAAGATGAGAACGAAGAGGCGCTTGCTGGGTCGCCTGTAGGGCATCGTGTCACTTCGACGAGCTGCCATTTGTACGATACGACAATGGTAATAATATGTCGAGGCATCCGAACGCGAGCAGAGAAAACCTCAGCGTGGGGCTCTTGGTGTTTGGCGCCGCTGGAAGACGTGTTGTTTACCCGTTGCCATGCGCCGTTGCCGTTGTTTACATGCGACCCCTCCAAACAACAGAACCACCTCGCGTCAGCCAGACAGCACTATTACCACGGCAGTGTGGGGTATCAACAAGTTCAAAACAGCCGCCTCGCACCACCACCAAGGACATGTGCCGCTGCTCGGTGCACTGACAGAAACACCAGCAGACAGACGGCTAGGAATGCTTTTCCTTTCAGCCTAAGCCCAGCCGGTCATCAATCGTATTTATCATCAAGGAGGTTGTCCCGATAAACGGCCTCACTATAGCTTCATCTGCGTATCATGGGAAGGTAATATAACTAAAAACCGCCCGAAGTTAATCGTCCTCTGGCAGTGCTCCGATCGCTTGCGTCCCGTCTCTCCCACTTTATCGAAAACGAACGTAGATTCTTTTTTGACGGGTGAGAAAAAGTCACCGTCAGGAATGTCCGCAGTTTCCACTTCCACGTTAGTCCGTTAGTGCTTCCACTTGAGGATCAACCTGTCGGATTCGATGCATTCTTCGTTTAAAAGAGCACCAATAATTAATAAATACTACCTGCAACCGAAAGGCACAAGAAAAATGATCCGCTTCGCTAGCACTGTTCGCGCTGTCTCTGCGAGATTACATTGAATTCCAATGGAAGAGATTCCTCGGGAGGAAATATTTAATATATCAAGATCGATATTAACTTTTTGATTGAACCTGCATGCGCATGACGTCGAGGGAACCACGATAACGGCAGCTTGAACATAAGATGAAGTTTCATGAGAGGATGCACAGTATGTCATACATACGCATGACGGACCACGGTTCCTGCGTGTTTGCATGTTCTATTTTCCAAGATGCCTCTGCCAAACTCGCGATCAAAACAACCTCCCAAGCTGGAGATCAGCGAAACCCACGCGCCGGGGCCCCGCGATACAGGCACATGCTGTGCCAGCTCGTTTCTAAAAATTGCTCGAGCAAATCGATTGCGACGGCGTCTCCGGCAATTATCTCGAGCGGTTTTTTTATTATCCCATCCTGTCAGATCTCCCTCTGAGAAACTCTAATCAATTAGGCCATCAACCCAGAAAATTCCTCGCGATATCTGGGGCACCAGCGAATCAGAGGCTGTTTCAGCATCAGCATTGATTTCTTCCTTGCAGCAAGTGCGTTCCTTCAGCTGCAGAGGGGAGACGAGAGATAAAAGTGGGAACGCCATCGCCATGCAAAGCTCTGTTAGTTCGGCGCATGGGATCGATCTCGGCGAACTTGTTTGTTTATCCGATATTGTGCAGATGGGAAATCAAAACAACCAGTCGATAAGTGTCTTTTAGCCCAGCCGAGTCGTGAGCTGAGGCCTTCATGCATACGAGCCCCTCTGGTCCCCCTCCTCTCTGTGTTGCTTTGGGGAACACGAGCTTTGACTCAAAGACCTGGTTTGCTTGCTCCTTTGTGTTGCGTCTGGCCAGGTTGAGAGATTGCACAACACCAACCCCCCATGCTGAAAGGTTGGAATTCGTAGGTTGTGTTACATGTTAGACGTGGACGAACATTGATTGAGTAGTTATTGTTCTAGTCACCAATTTGCCAGAGTCGATAGCCGGAGAATATTAACGTTGGCAATGTTTCCTCGAAATTTCGCCGGCGGATTGGATTAAACATGCTTCAAGAATTGTTTTATTGTTGTCTAGCTTTCATGATTCATGTCATCCGAACATGTTTAACGAAAAGATAAACAAACCGCCACAAAAGCTAGAAAGCTCTAGACGAGTATCCATTATTTTCTATCTCGTTTTTCGGTCTAGCAAAAAATTTTATATTCAATTTGTGAGTCAATCCATACGCGAGAAACCAGTTCAGATTGGTCTCGTAAATCAGACATCACGCGAAGCATGTGCTCAGACTGTAGTTAGATTTAGCTAGACTGGTTTCTGGCTCAAATGTTCGAGCCTCAGGTCGACGCCGCAAGATAATGTCCAAAAGGTCTTCGATAAAAATAACATGATTGTCTCTGCTTTCCCCACTAGCTTGTTGTTGTTGAAATCTAAGATTTCGCACTTCTAAGACTTCCAAAGCATATGTCGTTAAGGTCTAAGATTTCGCACTTTTAAGACGTATCGTTCCAAATTTGATATGCTTTGCAAAGCATATGTCGTTCGCAAGTCAGAGCTCCGTTAGAAACATTTTTGTTAAAACAGATACCACTAAACTTTCAGATGTAGTGTCGGCCGAATCAACACCAATGCATATATACTACGATATAGTAGTCAGAATGTGTAACTAAGAATATAATTGACATTCTTACACAGGAAGAAATATCATTATTAACCCAATGCTTTGTCGTCTCAGTCATCCCCTAGAAATCATTAGATATGCGATACCAACTATTCGTGAACAGTCGGACCTTGGCTTTGGCCCTGAATTCCCTGCATAGCCAATAAAGCTAATGGGAAGAACAAAAATACACACACATATATAATTGTCTCATCCCAAGTAGTATGATATCTGCCTTAAAGGCCTGCTCGACAATTCTAGCATTGTCAAGCTCGGTTAGCTGGTGCTGCATCGTACATCTCTATTGTCTCATGGTTTGAGTAATCAAGCTTTCTACGAGATTCTCTGTCTCGTTGGGTTCATTTTTACCACAAGGCAAGACGCAGGGCGATTTCAAAAGTTCGGCAACCGCTGACATAAACGGACGCTAAACCCGATCGAACGGCGCACGGTGGTCAATTGCATTGCAGCTGCATGCATGTTTTCCAACACTTTGGACTTTCCGATACGCGAGTGCATGTTGTTTCAGGCGCAGAAATCCGACTTGCTATTTCGAAGCATTAATAAGAACTTATCCAGGGATTGAAAACCATAGAAGGTAGTCAACTCTCCTTAGGGGGCTCTCCAGAATTATATGGGTTTACGTAAATTTGCTATTGTACAAGGCTGTTGTTAACGCTGCATCTATTCATGATTCTACCTTTAGCGAACAAATTCCAATTACCAATTGACCAGAATCCCAGTTCGGTATCATGGACATAATTCACCAAAATACTAAAAAATTTACTGAATGGCAAGAGCATACTAGATAGTCCACATCGCACAATTCGATTTTAATATCTTGCAAATACATTACTAATGATATGTCTTGCTCAATTGGGAGCAGCAAGGCATATCTTCCCATCAGCAATACGAGGCGTAGTGATGAAGTTTTCTCGTCACCGTATTCACTCTATTCAGAACCCAGACATTTAATATTTTAGCTATATAGTAGATTATGATATACATTTCGTCAAACTAGGGTTTGGATTACTGATATGTAAACCTGTTCTTCGTACGTCTCGAAACCCCAGACGGGTTCCATATGGTGGAAAACTTCTTATTCCATAGGAGGGTAAAAAGTATCCACAGTGCCAACATATGTTACAATCGATAGGAGCGACAATTAAGCATTTACGAATGTCTAATTACGGATATCACAGTTTTAGGTTTACATAGCACGGTCCTAGGGCGCTACTGCGGCTGCAGAACCCTTGCCTCAAGTTTTCACTGCTGACATGTACATGAATCTCTTGCTTTTTAACGGATGTAAGGCTGGATTATGCAGAAGCTTCTTCCTGAGCTTTGCATACTTTGGGGGTCTGTATATATCTCTGGGTACGACTTCTGAAAATTCCAATGTCTCGATCCTTAGCAACTATTTACTGTTAAAAAAGTATTCCTTATAAAAGCGCACTTTATTTCTATCTCAATTTATTAGCCATCATAATTAGAACGATTGAATGACTTAAATCGACATATATTTGAACGAATTTCGAGCCGACTCTTATCACTATTTAATTGGATCTATTTTCGCTATCGAATTAATCCCTTTTCTATTAATCTACACGAAAAGCCATGCCATCCACTCCAGTCCCAGCTTACGAACAAGCATACGAGCCCTACTCTCACATTCGAGACCCCGACGACGACCACTCCGCAGATTTAAAACCACTTGTGCTAAACAAAGCCGAATCAAGCCGTCAAAGACAACCGAACTATCGACGCCCGCCAAGACCCAGTTCCGCATACCAGAATGTCAGAACGACTTTCAGAGTATTCATCCTTCTCTTAGCCGCAACTATCGCCGCTACGCAAATACATACGGCGGTACTTTGGTTAAACGCGAAGAACGATACGAAGGAACCGATGACGAACGGGTGGCAGATGTCGCAATGGGCTATCATTGAAGTTGCGCCAACGTTTACCATGCTCGGAGTCGCGGTTGCTTCTGTTGTTGTCCAGGTGGTAGCTCTCATAAGTCTTTGCATCTGGGTATGATCCCCTTCCCACGACCAATTTACCATTTTGAATGCCATCTAACCAATTTATCTTCATTTAGTCTCAAGAGCTCCATGATAAAACATGGCGTACAGCGTTTACGTACATTAGCTCGGTTTTATTCGTCGCCTACTGGATCGGAGCCGTCGTTTATTTCAGACTCATCCGTGGTCGAGGGATGATGACCCACGGATGGGATCTCTGGGCTTGGTCCTGTCTCAATAAGAATAATACGATGGGTAAAACGCCATGGAAATCGCTGTGTATTGAAAGCGTAAGTATATATACCTTGTCTACATACGGAAGTTTATCAAACAGTTCGTGCAATAGAATCATTAGTAAAGCTTTCACTAATACAAAGTTCTGAAATGTAGGAATACACATTCATCGCCGCCGTGGTAGTAACTGCCCTTCAGATTTTGAATCTGATCATCTTCATTGTATATCACCATAAATTGAGGAACTTGGTGTCGAAGTATGGGAAAGTCAAGGCTGTTTACTAAACTCTAATCGAAAGGGAAAAATATATTTGGGGTTTGGGGAATATTTGTATTGATAGAAAAGTCTAGATAATGGATTATGTATGTATTTAGAGAGGGAATTCGATGTATATGTGCTGGAAAGGGGAACTTATCTTTGTCTCCAAAATGATGTAGCCTGAAATTTCGGCTTTTGAATTTCGTATATACGTATACGTGTTTACTGGCGTAGAGCATGCTCAGGCAACGGCATTCGAGGGCCTGAGTGCTAACCAGAGCTTAAACGTGGGAATACCACCAAAGGAACAGTGTGTATTGACAATGTGGGATATTAATTACCTTGTAAAAGTTACTTTACCAATAAGCGTGAAGTCTATGTTTCGATTCCCCTCCAAACTCAAAACATATAATTCAATCGGTCCGATATATTTACCTAACCGATTGGACACAGAGTGTTCTATGTAGCGTCTGGTTTACGAGACCGGTGATAAGCTTTTCCCACGTACTTTGTCTCTGGAGATCTCGATAGCGCGTAAAGTTAAAGCTAATTCCGGTTACATTAAAGTCGTTGGTTCAGTCGCAACCGTTAGACGAGAACTTTAACATCTCTAAACGAGATTGATGAGCTTCGAACTATAGGATAGTGGGTTCGGTATATTAGAAAGCCTTTGGACTCAGGGAAGCTACAGACCTTGATAAATTACCTGCCCCCACAGGTACATCTGCCAATTTATCCCTAATGAGCAGTATCACCAACCGCCACTAGGCCATCCCAGAGATAGTCTACCATGCCAAGAAAAATGAGCACGTCGACTTTCGCTGCATCTGCGGCCCCTGCATCGCTCCTTCGTGCTTTACGAGGCATCACTGCGATCATAGGCGGCTTCGAAGTTGGCTGTAACATCAGATACTATCAAAAACTTCCACATTCAAAAAACTCATTTTATCCACCTCTAGATCTGGGAGAATTTGATACAATTGCTCTCTCAAGCCAAGAAATTTCTACCATTAATCTCGCCCATAGCCTCCTCACCTATGCGTATGACCCTGAAAGTACCGCGGCACATTTCTGGGATCTATTAAGGAGAAACGAAAGAGCGAAGGATATCCTAGATCGACTAGTATATAACGAACAGACAGCGATATATAGTTTTCGGCCCAAGACTATTCTAATCCCTCGATCGGGGCAGACCTGGGAATACATATCCCAAGTGCTGGCGCAGTCAACTGCTTTCAAACAAATACTGCAAAATTTCGCAAGATCGTATCTCGAAAACTTGATACTTCCATTCATGACACCACAGCCGCCACCACCATTATCACCAAGCACATCCGGAAAGATACAATCGCTGCTGAAAACAGTACTTATCGCTCGGGATGGTCATAGGACGGTCGTCGGCGGAATATGGAACTATGATCGTCCAGAAGACACGATTACGAACGATATTGAGAGACAGGAAGAAATACAAGAGGACTATTTTGTCCCTGGACAAGTTCTCCCATACTTCTTTGCTATGGGCGGTAGAAATAATTTTGGGGCTCAGGATACTCTCTGGACGAACAACTCTACCGCAAATGCAAAATTGAAGTATTACATGCAGAAATTCTGCGGTGTGGATGTAGCCGAAGAAGTCTTGATGGAAGATTTGGGAATCGTGAATAACCCTGATAACGGGATTATCCTCACGCCAGAGCTTTATAAGTCTTTCAGAAGGCTCCGGTGGTGCATAGAGGCGGAACCGTGGGATTCGAGATCCGGATCGGAGTTTGGCGGTAATATATACGATTCGGACTCTGATTCGCATAAAGATCATCCTCGATATGTGTATCGTCTACGATTACTCACTCGAACTCCGATACCGGGGCTCAATATCCAACAAGATGAAGACGTCTTGCGTTTTGGAGCTTGCGATGTGTTCGAGCAGATTCCTTGTCCGAATCCGTTGTATGTCAATGTGCACGCATCGATAGCAAAGGTTTTGCGAGCATCGGGGGCAGGTGGGGCGGTTGAAGCTATATTGAGGAACGAACAAATGTTGAAGGAAGAGGCAAGCACTGGAGCTAACTGGGGCTCCTTAGGAAGAGACTATTTGATGAGGAGGCTGAGTGCTATCAGCGACGATGAATGGGGATCCGGGGACCACGGTCCTGAGGAGGGCGGCCGAGCTTGAGTACTTGAAAGTTCTAGATCGCTGCTATCCAATGATTTGGTGAGTTGTAGAAATAGTTAAACATATAAAGAGGTCCTTATAGTACCTTACAAAGCGTCTGTTTTCTTGTATGTTCCATGTATGATCGGTTTAAACTTCTAGAAATTTATAAGATATCTATATAGATTATAGTATTCTAGATATTTCAGTCAGACTGCTGACCCAACTATAAAAGATGCTGTTATCCTAAGACATCCATTTGCACATACTACCTCAGCTAACTATCTTGACAAAGATCTTCTTTTGGTATACGGCGTAGAAATATTCAACATCACCTGCGTACATTTTTGAGACCCTGAGGGTCTTTCCTGACCGTCAGAATGGACAGACACGAGTTCAAAGATCCAAGGGTCTTGGAGAACTACTTCAGAGAGCTCGCACAAGGCTATTTCAAACTTGGGAAGAAAGCGCTCATTGGAAATGACTACTTGTTTGGAGCTGCGACAATCAGTAGCCGAGCTGTTGATTATGGAATTGCCGGAAACACCAAATTTAGAAAGGAGATTAGCGTATGTAACCTTTTATGCATTTTTATATTGCTAAGTGCCTTATACATTTCCAGGAGAACCGAGACTACCTCGCGAAGAAAGAGACGCAAGCAAAGATATGCAAAGATCTCGCTCTGGCGGAACTTTTCAAGAAGACGGCTGGACACTCTGCTCTAGAAATCCCCATCGAAGGGAAAACTGCCCAAGCACATATCGCACAGACTTATTTCGCTGCGGTTCGCAAAGATTGTTACAACGATTCCCGCCGTTTCGAAACGTGGTCAAATGGTATCTTTCGTAAATACCTGGACATGAGGGGAGTTAGTATTCTAAGAACCCCTTAACTTTCCTTTCCAAAGTTACACACTTTGGAGTAATCTTCGCTGATACCAAATATTTCCCACCGCGTAGGGAAACTCTAGGGCGAAGGGGAGATTTTATTCCACCCTTCGTCCAGTTCCTAGCATCGGTAATGGTCGCTTCAGGGCGTTTGCTGGTGGAACTATGCTGGTAGCCTTGATTGGAGCTGCCGGTTCGATTATTCTGAACCACTGAAGAGGATTACCTGGGTTCGAAGTGAGGGAAGCCTTATAAGGTTACTCTAGAAGAGTAGAAGCATTTTGTGGACTAGAGTTTACAATGGGCACAAAGATGGGTGGATCTTTATTATCAATTTGAGAGACGAGTATTGCGATTTTCTAAATTACGTATGGGAGGTTTGCTTCTGATAGCGCTTCGTGTGAATGGAATGGGCGTATTTTACTTGCAAGAATGCTATTCAGTCTTTGTCAAGTATTCAAAACCGAATCGTGGTGCCTGCGGCCAGAATAAAACCAAGATTTGAGGCGATGATTCGATATTCTCATGAAAAAATATTGTGTTCCTGGTTTCTGAGCTCTTCCCAATCCCGAGCTTATACTGATTAATATCTAAAGCTGATGGTGTTTCTACATTGAATATATTTGCTAGTTTGATCTCGGGGTTCATGTACCGTCGTTGCCTCCTGCGGATTCGTCAATGGCGCCATCGTCATCGTCATCGTCGTCCATCGCATCGTCTCGATCAGGAGGCCGATCATCTGTTTCCATTTCCTCGTAAGGTGTGTCCTGTGGGCCAGGCGTCGGGGCCACTGATCTATCTCCTGCTGTGCCTTCGCGTTCCTCCCCTTCTTCAATCTCCTCGCCTTCCTCGAGCCTAGGCGAATTTAATCTAGAAGGGTTTCTTGTGCTAGTTCGCTCTCCCTCCTCCATTTGAGTATCTTCCATATTAGCGTCTTCACCATCGGCTTTGGTGTGATTGCTGGTCTCCTGGGGCTTTGAGTCACTAGTTCCTTGGGCAGCGCCAGGTACAGCATTTGAGCCTTCCGTTTTCGCACCGTCTTTTTCTCCTTCTGGCTTTTCGCCTTCATCTTCGTCATCGTCCAGGCCTTCTCTCCTTTCTTGTTCTTCTTTATCCTCCTGGATTTGTGCTTGCATTCCCATCAGGGCCTCCACAATAGCTCCGAATTGCGCTCTTCTCGCCGCCCAAACTTTTCCATACTCGGCCTTCTCCCTCTCCAAAGCCTCAATCTCGGAATTTAGTCGATTAATGCTATCGTATTGCGTTTGCCGTGCCTTCTGACTGTTCTGGGAAGATGTGATCTCAGTCGCAATGACATCGTATTCGAGTTTGTGCTGCTTGAGCTGATGTGCCTCGTTAAGAGAAGCGTTTAACTCGACCATCTCGCTGCGAGCTTTTTCCGATGCTTGCTCTATATAATAGATAGTATGTTAGTTAGCGATTCGCATTGTATTACGCGTCGATATCAGCTAGCTTACCTATTTGCATCTTCTTCTGCTCGTATCTAGCTACCTCTTTCCGATTCGCGGCAGTAAGCAACTGTATTCGCATCAAGGCTTCCTCCAACGGCGCAAAATCTAATAATATTTCCTCCGCAAGTCTTACAGCCGCTGTTTCTATCTTTTCCTGCGTGGTTGCTTCCGTAGCTTTCGAGTCCGGAGCCGCTGACGACACCAGCGGCTCTCCAGCTGTGCTTGTCGCATCGGCCATCTCAACATTGCCGTCATCTTTGGATTGCGAAGACGATGGGGACAGACTATCTGCCAAAAGGTTCTCGGATGTGAGGATTATGTTGCAACGTTTTTGGACGCGATTGATGGTCTTGACCTCCACAGTTGTGAGACGAGATTTGATGAGAGTTTCTGGGTTGTACTGTTAGCATACGGAGCATGCTCGTCAAGACGTAAGATACGAACCTTCATCGAACTCCTTCGGATTCTCGAAGGCGTGGATCTGTGGAACTAATGCCATTGTGGAGTTGGGATTGGTTGTAGCGTGAATGCGAAGTGATGGGTGATTGGCGATTGGCGAACCTGGTCTTTCAAAGTTGGTTAAAATCGCGACTTGTTTAGCGACAAGGGTTTCTCGTCTTCAACGTCACCACCATCGCCGCCCGCCCGCCATGAATAACTCCCATTTTCGCAATCTGGTCAACAATACCCCGCGAGCCGACCGGTCGACTGGCTCGAGCAATGCCCCGCCATCTACTGCGGCCGCGGCGCCCTTACTCGGGTCTCGCCAACGTGCCTCTATCCCGATGACGCCGTAGGTGAACATCCCTTCCCCACACCTACACTTTTACTACCTGGAAAGCGCATTCGTGCGGTTACATGGTTATCACCACAGTACTAACATATTTGAAACTTCAGACGTTCCGTGGGTTTCGCGTCGGGTCCATCTTCGTTCGCACAGCAAGCAGCGGCATATCGACTACAGCAAAACCCTCCGAAAGAAAAGAAATTCAAATCATCGACGCCACTTGGATCGAAACTACCGCAAGGATACACAGACCGTACTAAACTACGTGATTCTGACGATACCGGTAATAATGATGCCGAGCTACGTATGACAGCGCTCATGCAACTTGTACAGGAAGGCAGTTTGACAAGAGAGGAGGCGATCGAACAGAGCAGAGCATTCGGTGGCGATGTGGAAAGTACGCATCTCGTAAAAGGGCTGGACTTTAAGCTGCTTGAGAGGGCAAGGAAAGGCGAGGATCTGCTTTCTGGAAACAAGGAAGGGGAAGGGGAGGACGATATAGAAGATGAACTGGACAAAGCACTAGAGAAGGAGGTGGAGTCTGTGAAACGACAAAGAAAGGAAGAAGCAGACGATGATGACGACACACTTGCGCCAAAGCAGAAAACGAGAGCTGAGATATTAGCTGAATGGAAGAAGAGCAGAGAGGAAGCTGCTGCCAAAAAGGCTGCAGAAAATGCCCTAGGCTCCAAGTTCAAGAAATTCGGCGAGAAAGAAAAAAAACCGAAAAAAACGAAGGATGAAGAGACCAGTGTTAGGGATTCGAGAGAGTCCAAGCCCGGAAAGAAGAGGAAGCGAGGAAGCGAGGACGAAGCGAAACCCAAAGGTCAAATCGTTGGAAATGGAACTGTATTGGGGATGCTTCCACCTGAGCTACCATCTACCAAGCTCGCCACGCCAGTGGAACAGAAGGATGATGACGATCTTAATATATTCGATGATGCCCCAGACGAGTATGATCCTTTGGCTGGTTTGCAGGATAGCGATGACTCTGATTCGGAAGGCGAAGTCGGGGACAATGATAAGATGGAGAGGAAGAACATGCCGCCTCCTCCGACAAACAGGCCTAAGAATTATTTTGCTACGTCGTCTAAAGACGCGGAAATATCAACAGACTCCATTGCTTCTAAACCACTCAGTGGACAAGACCTTGCCAATACTGCAGAGTTGTCCGCAGCTATCAAGAAAGCTGCTCAGATGAGAGAACTTTCTAAAGCTGATTTGGATAGTGAGGAGGCAAAGAAGGAAGCGAAACATAAAGCGATGCTGGAAGCCGCATCCAGAGACGACGAGGACGTGGATATGGGATTCGGCGGGAGCAGAACATTTGGGGATGACGATGACGACGACCTTGGGGTCACGAAGAAGAAAAGAAATAAGAAGAAAAAGGTGCAGACCTGATACTCTATCAACGTATCTCAATACACATGATGATTTGGAGGCTTGTAAGATATTTGATTGGTTTTAAGTGCGAGTTCGAGCAAAAGTATCTATGCAGAGCTGCTCAAGTACACTTGCTGGCATCGTTCTAACTATCCAAGTGGGTGATTATGTAGCCAAAAGAATTCTAGAGTCTCCACCAGAACCCCGTGCTCTATTGGGTGCACTTAGGGGCAGTCACCAATGTGATTGTACGTTACATTTATCGCTTTATTGAGTACTCTCAATTCCATAATGAATTAGTACACATCAAGGATAAGAGAGTTGACATTATTCGTTCCGCAATGGGAAGCTACTTTCAAACTGCAGTTTCACTAACGGGGAATGATGTGTATTTTTTTAAGTCCCCCAGCGTCTATGATGCTACTTACATAAGTTTACGAGGTATAGACTATGGATATATAATGTCACACCCGCTGCAAATGGTTGAGAGTTCCTGAAGCGGCAATATTTTCACGACATTTCGTAGGGAGTACTCGAATCGATAGCACAACCTGACAGCTGGGGTATAGACCGAACGAGCCGGTGCTGCCGAACACTTCCAACCCATGTTGCAATCTTCAAATACGGAATCGGATTGGTCGGATCAAGTTTACATCAATTCGGATGGCTGATATTCAATTCAGCCTGCCGAAACCAAGGCAATCCTCGCTTCCTTACGTATACCCCGGACTTTATCCCCGAATGGTTTCCAAACATGGATTTTGTTTAAAAGACTTTGATGGTCATGGTTTTCTTGGTCGGCCGAAAGAAAAAAAAAGGACTGGCATGCATGACTAGTGAAAGCTTAAGCCGCAAGCTGGGTATAATACGGAAATCTATATATCTCACCCACCAATGCTCCCAAAGACTTGTTTCTAAAATAATATTGTCATAGCTGACCAATGTTCGCTCCTGGAGATTTAGGCAGGGGAAAAGGCTCTATCGGCCCGGGAAATGAAAACCTCATCTTGATCTTCGCCTGACTCGTCAACTAACTCGTTTACGAAGTATATGCCATGATTCAGGGTAAGCTCTACGAGATGCAGCGGGGAGCCAGAAGTTATATAACGAGACCATCCCAGCGGAAGTTTTATCTTAAGTTTTTGGCTTTACGAAACCCAAAATCGCAACTAGATCTAGTCTACAATATCAGTTTGTAGTAATTACTAAACAGCAATCAGCTGCAAATACTCCAACATGCTCCTCAAGACTTTATCGGCTTTCCTACTTGTCGCAACGGCGCTAGCCAATCCAATCGTTAACCGAGCCGTGACATGCCCCTCGCCAACGATTACAACAAGGACGCAATATCTCGCAACCGAGACTGTAATGACTACGCTTTCTACGACGACAATCACGAACGGATGGTCTTCCCTTGGTTATGTCACCTCCACACAGCACCTCACTGAAATCCGTGTTATCACTACCCAAAAAACAATCTATTCTCCCTCGGTGGTAACTATTCCAGGTAAACTTAGATCTTTTGATATAAAACATCTACTCCTGTGCGTCGCTAAAGCAAGAATTTATAGTTACCACGGTCCAAACAACTACAACGACCACAACAACGACATTCCCATACTTCACGGCGAGACTTACCACAACGCTCCCGGGTACTCCTCCAGCATCGCTCTGTCTCACCAAAACATGCACAAAGAGCATCAATAAAACTTTGACTACCACTTGGACTTATGATCTCTACTTTGCTACCGTATGGAGTAGCACTACCGGTCATGTAACCACAACTACGACCGTGATTCTGAAGACTACCACCAGAACGGTGACGACGCCAGGATCGACGACTGCTTTGTCTACTGCGACGTCAACTTTGACTTACTGGCCGTTAGCTATTACTACAACTACGTCTTGGTTCACTGAGTATGCTACACCCGCTCCGACGGTTTGCGGGTAGCCTGAGAGGTACTTCTTTCAAAAAAGCTAGGTGGAAGGGAGCCAAACGGTAAAAACTGTAGATGTATCGTCTTCGGATCCTAGTTTTGAGACCAAGATTTCGGAGCTTTCTTGAGAAGAGTTTATCTATGTATATATGCATGGTAGCTAGCAGAAAATCAAACCGAAGAATCAATATTCCCAAGGTAAATCTGAAAGACAAGCACCTTGTCATGTTAAGCGGGGGTCTTTTTCTCGGCAGTTCGGGCCCCTAGTCTTCAACGCTGGCTGTATGCACGATGGGCTTGCAAGGGTTCTATCGACCCGGGTCAGCCCGAGACAATTTTGTTCTCCAGGGTGTATCTGAATGGGAGCCAGCTCCCGGATTTTAACCATCCCGGTTAACAATTCGTTTCGAAGATCAATATTTGTTTCCTTTGTGTCGGGTTAGTAGATGTGTCGACATAAAGAGAACGACAAAGCGAGCGAGTCAACATAATAATCTCCGGCCATATAAAGACAATATCCCACCTGTAAAGGCCGACATTTTGATTCATTCGAAAAATACGGTGCTAGACAACAGCACCGAATTGTGGGTGCCTGTTGATCCTGTTGTAACTTTTTGTTGAAATGTGTTGAGCATCTCGTTATGCCGTGGGAAGCGTCCAGCTGCTTATTGATGGCAGAAGGCGATTGATCTTAGATAGAGTATTGGCGGCTAGGAAAAGACATTGAAATATTGCATGCAACGGCCGAAACCTTGTCGACTGTACACACGTATATATATAAAATCACAGCACGGGGATACTTAAGATGTAGCCCTGTAAAGGCATGAGATTGAATAATCGCACACAGTTGCTTGTTAGATATCTAGCTATATCTTGAGAGTCAGTGAAATGAGAGGATGTTTATACATAGTTTACCACGGTTTAATGTACAAAAACCTAGTTCGACTATGCTGTCGAATACCAACATCATCTGGACTTATCGCAAGACTGACCAGGTTGGTTATGACCTTCCCGATGCGGAAACCAGATTGATAATGATACCGTTCAGAAAGATATCGATAGAGGGTTGCGTCGTCGCGAATCGGCATCGTTACTCCATCTCCACTTTATTAAACTCATATGCATGATATCAAGGTGGCATCGGTTTGAAGGATCAAGATTAACGAAGTTTATGCAACATCAACAGGCATTTGTGTGCGGGGTTGCTGAGGGGCCGTGGATGTGGTGAGGTCAAAGTGTCGCTGGGTCCAGCGCAGCTTCAACCTCACCCTGGAAAGTATCAAAAGAAAACCAGTTTTGATTCTTCCATGTTTCCGCATGCTGAACCAGTGTAACGTAGCATGTATTCCACGGATTTGATGCCTGGCTACCTCGATATCTAACATCTAGATGCATGGCGCTGGGATGTGTTGAAGTTTGCCCGCCAAACGTCCAAAGCGAACGTGAAAAATGCAAAAAAAGAAGTTCATCCCTCGAACCAGATTCGAACCTAAGTCGTTCTGTTAGTGATATGCGGTGGGCATATGAGGTATTTGATCGATGGGTAGCTTACTGGTGACCTGCAGGTTACGATTTTCGGAGGTTATCCGAAGACTTTTACAGCCTGTTGTGATACCAACTACACCATCGAGGGTGGTTTGATGATTTAAAGCCCCAAAGAATGGACTTATATTCCACCCAACGTGTGTCTGATATGTCCCAGGTCTTACCCCTGGCTTCCAAGAGATGTCAGGACCTGCCCAAGATATCTCCCCGATGTTACATCTTTCCGCATACGTTGCATAAAACTTTTCAGCGAAAGGAAGACCACCCCCGACATCTCGTCGACATTCGGTGGAACCATTTCAACGTTCGCTTTAACCCCCCTGCATTGTGGTCAAGATGCACTGATAGCAGCGACTTTAGCGAAAAGAATATTGCAGTGTAACCCCTTGAGCGTCTTACCAGTCTCCACGCTGAAGGTCAGCCAAAGGCTAGTTAGCGGGGCGCCGGAAGTC
Organism: Dactylellina leptospora; assembly: GCA_036971365.1. Lineage (NCBI taxonomy): Eukaryota > Fungi > Ascomycota > Orbiliomycetes > Orbiliales > Orbiliaceae > Dactylellina > Dactylellina leptospora. Next base: position 130,128 of record JAJTUC010000028.1, on the reverse strand, counting down.
AGATTTTGGAGATCAGGAGTGCCATGCAGGCAATACCAGGAGACACAAAGCGTGGTGCATGATGGTGTGCAAGTCACAAACCATGAGGATCAAGGGGCGCTGCTGAATCCACGAAAATCACGGGTTCCGCAGGCGCCAATGGCAATATCAACAACATCCCTTGGCTGGTCTTTGCTGCAAGGTCACCGTCGCATATCCCTCAATCGACGGGACAAGCAGCGCAGGCGAAGATATACCCTCGTCGACATTACACAAACAAGAAGCTCTGCGCAACCCTTTGTTCTCTTGTTAGCGGGGGTAACGAGAATCTATCGCGCCAGGTTTGCGCTGTCGGCGCGCATTCCAGCAACCCGAAAGAAGTTTTCGCAGTCTTCTCGAATGAAAGAGAGAAAAAGGAACTCTGTTTCAGTAGCAGAAGGCTACTTTTCCTTTTTGTAGAAAGAAAGGTTTCCCTGCCTTCTCCAAAGTTAGCAGGCGATCGACAATTTAATCTGAGAAATGCTGCCTCTGAGCAATGTCTGTCTGACCAGAAGAATTAAAATTCTCGGTCTCGCTGATATATAAACCTAACCTCTCGTCGCCTCGAGAAAACTTCACCCACTTCGCCAAAACCTGCACGAAGGTCTATTGTACATACACGAGCACCGGCCCCGCCACTTGCCTGGAGCCAGCGTCCGCTCGCCTTTTACCGCTTGTTCTTGTCGGGTGTCTCGCCTGCTGGAAACGTTTTCTCGCGCGCAGATCCCACACCCCCAAACTCGCCCACTCGCTCGCCTCGCTCGCCAGTCGAAGCGAACAACATTGTTTTCTACCCCAATTGTATTGAGGATCTCGAATAAATATATCGCATCTCTACGGATTTTTATCAGCAACTTAGGATCTTTCCTTTGATCTTAGCCTATCGCTATTTTAAAAAAAATTAGACATTGGTATTTAAACGCCCCCTCCCTACCCTGCAAGCTTGACATCCTGCTACTTTTTTTCTCTTCACTTCACTCTTTCATCCCGACGTTTCACACCGTGTAACGACAATAACCAACAACTTGCCAGACCTTCTTCCCTATTTTCACCATTCTTTCACTTATACCGCTCTATACTTTAATCTAACAAGATCTGCAGTATATAGTGCAACAACATAATTCCATATTCTTTGGTAAGTATCATTTTTTGTCTTCGCTCTTTTCTTCGGAAACTGAGATAGCTTTGGTCGAAAGGTAGAAGTTTCATAGGCATGATGCTTTTGAAACTTTTATTATTCACCGCTACAGCCGCTGTGCCTGTCGCTGCCAAGGGTGTCTGGCCTCTTCCTCAAGAGCAAATTCTTGGAAACGATGTCGCATGGCTCCATGATAGAGTCAAATTTGATGTCAAGTATGGCCCTGCTGGCAATGTAAGTACAATTGTACCTTTTTCATGTCGATCATGGGGAGCCAAATTTTGATTTTCTCATAGGATTCCACCACATACAAGTATGGTCGATCCATAGACCATGCTCACGTTGTACGTCGCCGCACCTCCAAAAAGGGATTGGCCGAGGCACGTATCGACGCAGCGGTCGATCGGACCAAGGAAATGCTGTTCAATGACAAATTTGTGCCTTGGATGTTCTTCAAGAAAGGTGTCGAGTTTACTCCTACCTTTGACAAAAACAACGCCGTCTGGATTAAAACAGTCACGATCACCCAGACTGATCCGGAACCGGACAATGCGAAAGATGTGGTGATTGATGAATCCTACACTCTCACCATCAAACCATCTGGTGCAAAGGAAGCAAAAGTTGAGATCACCGGCAAATCTTCCCTCGGTGTTCTCCACGGTCTCACATCACTCACCCAACTTTTCTATTTCGATGGAAATAAAGGTGTCTACACGCCCTCGCTCCCAGTCGACATCAAAGATGCTCCAAAGTTCAGCCACCGAGGCATCAATCTCGATGTCGCTCGTTCCTTTTACCCTGTCAAGAGCATCAAGCAGACGATCGACATCATGTCTTGGCACAAGTTGAACCGACTTCACATCCACATCACCGAATCCCAATCATGGCCTTTGGAGATCAAGTCCATGCCCGATCTTGCAAACAAAGGCGCCTATAACAAAGATCAAATCTACTCCGTCAGGGATGTTTCGGATATATATAGCTACGCCAATCTTCGTGGTATCAAAGTTATTATGGAAATCGACACACCTGGCCACACCGCGTCAATTGCTTACTCAAGACCGGAACTCGGTAAGTTTCTACAAAATTTAAACAATGAAGTTTATGAATACTAACAAGGCGGTCCTTCATAGTCGCAAGCTTCAATCACCAACCGTGGGACAGTTTTTGCGCTCAGCCACCTTGCGGCCAGCTCAAATTGGATTCTCGTGAGGTAGACAAGTTCATCACCGATCTCTTTGGCGATCTCTTCCCGCGTCTTCAAGATTCTGGAGCGACGTATTTCCACTCTGGAGGGGACGAGTACAATAAGAAATCCGCTGCTCTCGACGAAACCGTTGGCTCCTCCGACATAAAAGTTATCAAACCCAAAATGCAACGTTTCGTTTCGATGGTCCACGAAAAAATTTTCGCCGCCGGATTCACTCCTCTTGTTTGGGAAGAAATGGTTCTCGACGACCTCTATCTCGATCTCGACAAACGCGTCATCGTTCAATCATGGTTGGGTAACGAATCCGTCGCCCAGATTGTCGCGAAGGGCTACAGAGTTATCTTTGGTAACTACAAGAACTGGTATCTGGACTGCGGATTCGGACAATGGTTGGATTTCAAGAAGGGGCCATCCTTCGACGCGCAGTTTCCGGTGTTCACCGATTATTGTTCCCCGATGAAAAATTGGAAGGCGATTTACTATTATGACCCCCTCGCTGGTGTTCCAGCGGACAAGCAACACTTGGTGCTCGGTGGCGAGGCGCACATGTGGTCTGAGCAGGTTGACGCTGAGATTGTCGATACTAGGATCTGGCCGAGAGGATCTGCTGCTGCTGAGGTCTTATGGAGCTATAACCGAGATTCTGCTGGAGAATATAGGCCGATGGTCGGTGTTACCCCTCGATTGGCGGAGATGAGGGAGAGGTTGGTTGCCAGGAAGATCAAGGCTAGTCTTGTTACTCAAGGATGGTGTCTTCAGAATCCTGGTGATTGTCAGCTTTAAGAGGGAGCATCGGCTTGGAAATATTAGCTCGTGGAATCGTTTCTGTCTATTGCCTATTTTTCTTTTCTCCCTTGGGCTTCGCACCATTATTCTACGCCCTATTTGGTTTATTTTATTATCGGCGTTTGGTTTATATATTCCCCCCTTGACTCCTGATTTCTTTCTTACCTCATTGGACAACTTTGATTATTGGGATATCCCACTTTTATGTATCCCGGGAAATGGTAGCAATGTCTACCCTTTTTGAGTACAATCAACTCTTCTTATATTTCTTTTCTTGTCTTTTCTATGCTACTAGATTATAAACATGGAAGGCTAAATGGCATTATAAAAAGTAAAATCAAAAAGATAAAATCAAAAAAATATAAACATTAACAGAAGTAAAAGCTATTAGAGCATAAGTACTCGTGCGTGGTGAGTTCGCCACCATCTATCCACAATCTATACAGAAACACCAAAGTCTTTCCCATGATAACTGACAACAACGCTTGTAAGTATTGGAGGCCATAACCTCCGAAAACATGACAATATTTATTAAATTAGTAAGATTGCACGTCTAGAGAAACGCCCGCCCAATGATATCGGTAGAGGTAAATGAAAAAAAAAAGGAAGGGAATATTTTTTGAGAAAAATTAAATAAGGTTATTCTTTGCTTCGAATGATCTACTCTTCCTTCTTGCCAGAGTATTTGGCCCAGACCTTACCCCATCTGATGTCACGAACGACAGCGTAGGCGGTAAAGATCAAGAAGATATTGGTGAAGATGAAGATCATAAAGTAGCCGAAGTAGACCCATCGGTCATCGTATCTAAACAATAAATATGAGTAAAAGGATTTAACAAGAAGGACGGTATCGGTATTTGAAACTTACTTGATATTGACGGTGGTAAGATACTCATCACCAGTCTTAAACTGACAGTATTGACAATTGGAAGTTGCGTTATTGTCGACGAAGTAACCGAAAGTGTTCGCCAACCAGTCTCCCGCATACTGCGCACAGGTTTGCCCGCTTGGTGGTTCGAAAGTGACGAGTTCTTGAGGGGAACAGATAACATCAACACCGTGGATGACGTTTCCGATCATACCACGAGCAGCCCATGCGATTGGGTTGGCGTAGTAGACGAACTCCCTGAAAACACTCTGGAGCTGTGCCCAGGGGACCAAGATACCGGTGTAACTGAATGTTGCACCGAAGAATACCGGGTTCGCGATGAGGGTCATATCGAAACTTGGACAGACAGCTGCGATGACAATTCCGATGTGTGTGCTGAAGATTTCATACATGGCCAAGAAGAGATATTGGTATGCAGAAACGCTCGACCTTGTTGGGAATCCAACCATATAGTAATACGGGAAGAAGAAGAAAATCGTAGAGAAAAAGGCGTAAGGAATTTCACACAAAATCATGGCCGTGAGGAAAGCCGGGCTGTTGTAAATCTTGCTGTTACGCTCACGAGCCTCGTAGTAAGCTCTAAGTTCCATGAATTTGGGTTGAACGGCGGTGACCAAAGTAGCTGCAGTGATGATAGCGATGAAAGTTGAGAAACCACGACCTTGCATTTCGATGATACTGTTACCAGCCTGGAAGAAAAGAATACCCGCCATCAAACCGAGAGAAAGATTTGTGAAAACCTTGGAGTAGACGTAGGAAGAATCGCGCCAATAATTACGCCAAGTTCTTTTGATCAACTCAGCCGTTTGTACTCGGAGAGGCATAGCGTAGGTAGGAGGGATTCCATCACGATCCGAAGTAGGAAGAGCAGCCAGTTCAGCGTTGGTTTTGTCGATTTGTTGAACAAGCGCCGTGCGTTCAGGTGAGGCTTGCCAGGTATCAGACCAATTGATAGAACCACCAGGGCGAACAGTCTCCAGAATATATTCTGCAGGGTTTGCATCTCTTTCTGCTGGTTTAGCACCATTGCGAGCGTAGTAGTCGAGAACAGTGTTTCCGTCTTCACCGATATCACCGAAGTAGACAGTGCGACCACCAGCTGCGAGAAGCAAGACTTCGTCGAAGTTAGAGAAAAGAAGGGACGAAGGTTGGTGAATAGTACAGACGATGCAAAGACCCGATTCGCGGGCTAGCTTTCGCAAGAATCTAACGATCGAAAGGGCGCCATTTGAATCGAGACCGCTGGTGGGTTCATCCAAGAACAGGAGAGTGTCAGGACGGGCTGCTAATTCGACGGCAATGGTAACGCGCTTCTTTTCTTCGATATTTAGACCAGAAATGAGAGCATCCGAGAGTGGGTCGAGCTCAAGGAGAGTAATGACCTTGTTGACAAAGGCCAACTTTTCCTCCTTTGGAACAGATTCGGGTTGTCGTAAGACCGCGGAGAAGGTAATAGCCTCGCGAACAGTGGCAGTTCCGTCGTGGACATCCATTTGTTCAACATAACCAGTGTTTCGGCCAAAGTCAGGTTGAAGCGCTCTTCCATCAATTCTCAAGTCACCTTGAACGACACCGATACGTTTTCGTTGAGAAAGATTGTCAAGAAGAGTTGTCTTTCCGGCTCCAGAGGCACCCATGAGGGCGAGGAGAACACCTGGCTTCACGATACCTTCGACGTCGTGCAGAAGTTGCTTTCCAGAAACGTGGTAATTGACATTCTTGAAAGTGAACACGGAAGGATTGGATTTGGTAGAAACCTTCTTGAGAGGACCGTTGTCAACGTTGGGGTTGGCGGTTGGAAGAGTGGCTTCCTTCCCGGACTTCCAAAATTGCCATCTGGTTCTTCGGACGAAAGTCTTTGTGAGACCGCCACCGCCCGCAGCTTTACTGAGGACTTCGACACCAGCGATAGCGACAAACAAGAAGAAGACGTAGAAACCAATCAAAATACCGAAGTTTCTCCAGATGTGTGAACTGGTAAATCCGAATTGAACCTGAGCATAAGCGGAGGGATTGAAAGTCAAATCTCCAGGGACAGAGCCTGGAACATTACAAACTTGGTTTGCCGAAGAAGCACCTGGAATCTGCGGAATGATTTGTTCCGGTGCACATATCAAATCACCGCCAGAGTATTGATTGGTAAGGACGGCTTCTTGCGCATATGCCACTGGAGAAAGGTAAGAAACCCATCGATACCAACCCCTCATCTTGAGCCTGCTTTGCATATACCCTCCGAAGAAGGCGAAGATATTTAGACCAGCCATACCAAGACGAACGTAGACGTTGATATCAGGACTCCAAGAAGCAACAGCTCGATAGAAGGTAGTGATAGTGAAAGCGGTCATCCACGAAAACAGAAGATGGATGAAGAAAGCGCCGGCGTCAGATTTGAAGTGGACCATAAAATAGACAATGATGTTGTAAATGATCACAGCGACTGTCATTGCTGGCATATCTGCGAGCATTTGGGCGATGAGAAGGGCGGCTGGACGGTAAAAGGCAAAGTTGACTTGTTTCGCAGCGACTGGCCGCATTGCAAGAACTCTGAAACCTTCACCAAATTGTAACCAGGCAACCAAAACGACTGAGAAGAACGATGCACCACCAGTGAGGAAAGCACCAGTGGAATTTTGAGGGATATTGTAAAAGAGAGCGCCCAGGAGAAGTGCAAGAATAACGGCATTGATCATATAGTTTCTCAACGTCGTCCAGTCTTGTAGCTTCAATTCGAGTTCTCGTTGAGTCAAGGCGACAACTTGAGTTGGGAAAGAAACCACATACGGGCTCTTCTTTCCACTGCCTTTTTGTTTCTCGTTCTTAACAGCTTGCTCGAAAACCTTGGCTGGTTCGGCTTCCTTGAGCTCTTGGTCGTATTCATCCAACTCCGCTTGGACTTGTTTGAAGTATAGGGATTCTCTGAAGGCAGTCTCGAGTTCTTCTGGAGTGATCGGAACGCGACCCTCCATGTCTTTGCGGATTCTTCTTTCAGTCTCGTTTGTGATTGAAGTCAAGAAATCAGCGGTGGTGCTTCGAGGTTGTGGTTCGTAGCCCAACGACTCGAAGTATTGACGGGCTTCGTTTGCAGGTCCATAGTAAATCTGTCTACCGCCGTCGATGAGACAAACTTTATCGAATTCTTGATAGATCGATTCTCCAGCTTGGTACAATGTTACGATTGTTGTTGATTCGGTCAAGGTGGTCAAGAGACGCAAAGACCGAATATAGTCAATGGCGGTTGACGAATCGAGACCTCTGGTACTGTTGTCGTATGCGTTTATGGTAGCCCTGCTAGCGAGAGCTTCCATGATACTCACACGTTTACCTAAATTTACACTGTCGTCAGTATTGACAGATGGAGAAGCTCAGAAATGTCTATTATCACTTACGTTCACCTCCAGATACACCACGGACCCACGGGTTACCGACAATAGTTTTCAAGGTATGCTTCATTCCAAACATCGATGCATACAAATTCAACATTGTTTCAACGAATGCGGTCTTCGATGTACCCGGGATTCTCGTCTTAGGAGTCTTCATCTTCAGGGCGAAGCGAAGAGTTTGCTCCACAGTGAGCGTGGGCAGATGGGTATCGTCTATAGAATGTATTATATCAGCACCGTCGCACCGAGATTGTTGGCAACGCATAAGTTCCACTCACCTTCATCGTTGAACAAAATCTCACCACGATATTGACCTTTCGCCAATTCGAAAGGGAGACCAGAATAGTGGATATCGCCACCGATCGAAGTGAAGGGCCGGCGTTGGTTCGTCAGGGCACGCAGGAACGTGGAACTTCCAGAGCCAGGTTTCCCGAGCACTAGCAACATTTCCTTCGGCTTAACGACGCCATTGAATCCCTGGATAATCGCCCTCGATGGCGGCTTCTTCAATGGGAGAGCGCTCTTGATCAGTTGATAGACAGTGCCTCCGAAGAGCTCGATGAGCTCGTCTTTCAGAGTCTTCGCATATAACTTTTCTCCCGCCGTCCCGCTCACCGAGAGTTCACGGAAAGACACGCCAACTTTCTTTCCAAGGATCCCAGATTCTTCCTTCTCGCGATTCGTCCTCTTAAGATAATCTTCAAGATCGATTATCCCTTGTTCGCCTTCCGACTCCTCTGATTCTTCTTCTTTCTGGGCTTTCTCTTCATCAGGCTCCCGCCTTCTCGAGCGTGTTAAGCTCAATGTAAGGTGCGGCGTTGGCTGTGGAGCAGAGGCATTGCTGAGCTCTCGTCGGATGCTGAAAATTGAACAGAGTCAGAAATGGAACCTTGGTCTTTGATGTCCGTGACGACTTACTCTTGAAACTCAGCTTCTGCGCGCTCCAGGTTCACAGAAGATTGTTCTGAATCCTCTCCCCATCTCCCTTCTCGATATCCTCCTTCTTTCTTTAATTGACCGTTACTCTCCATCTCGCCTAACTTCTCGTTATTTTTATCGTCCATGGTTTTGGGTGTGTTGGTTACCCTCGAGAGCTTCAGCGCCCGACACTGTGTGGAATCAGTTCTCCCCTACTTTTCGAAAGAGATACACTGCTAAGTTGATTGGAATTAGGCCAATGGGTTTATGGATCGAGATGTGGGAACTTAGGCCCTTTATACCACAGGAATTATTCCTTAGGCTTGCATTAGGGGATGGCTGTTACGACTAATCGGGGGGCAGACAATCGCGGATATGACATTTATAAGGCGAATGTTTGGGCACAGCGGGCTTCGCAGCGGAGCGCCCGTTCTCGCAGCTACGGTGCCGCGATTCCAGAAAAGAAAAAAAAGTTACCTTTGTTTGATGGGGGTGAACCGAATCGACCCAATACCTAATCAGGCCCAGGAACAAGAACCTAGTTCAAACCCCCCGTACGAGGCACGGAATCCAAGCTTAGTCATTGGGCACAACCTCACATGTTGCAGCAAACTCCAGTCTTTTGGCGGAAAAGATTAATCAGCCGGTATCACGACACGCAGATAACATTTCCCGAAATCCCAACGGCCAAGATTCCGTCATTTCTTGTTGCTCACAGTGATCTCTAAGCTGGATCGTCTAGACACACAGTCTCTTCCCGAAATACGCCTAGCGAGTGGCTTTTAGCGAGCAACTGCTCCTTTGCACTGATTCACATGTTTGCAACTTTGAAAACACGCTGCTCCCCAGTCGTAATTTGGCGGCTTCCAAGGATAAAAAACAGCCTGTCATTATGATACATTCTCAACGAGATACCAAAAGGAGCCGGAATGGCCCTGTGCTTGTGCGCTCTTCACCGTTTCCTGCACAGTAAACGATCGCGACTGGATTGAGCCTAGAGTGATTGAAGATGATTCATCGAATTTGCGAAATTTAAGGTTGCTCCCACACAAATGTTCGTCCCTGCCATCCTTGCAAGCCCTAGCTTAGCGGCCCAAAGCTACCGGAGAGATAGTAACAACGAATCAGAAGCCATGGTTTTACTCTGCAGCAAGCCAATGCTCCACATGCGACAGTTCCGGAGATATCGATTTGTAAGCCGGCATTAGAATACCAATGTCCTGACTCGAGCCTCCACGTTCCACAACCCGCGAAAAACTCGAAAACGTGGTTAGGATGCAACATGGCAAACACCCTGGTCATGGAGATGTTCGGAGCACTCGGAGACATACTTTCTCTGAGTACTTGTAGAAAATGACCACAAATCTCGAAACTCTGTCCAAACCACTATTTTTAACAACCTTGCTCATATCTTCTTGAAGCTTCGGATCATATCATAATCTCTCCGAGCTTAGAAATAGCTCACTCTGTCTTATACGTCATAGGCTCTAATTCTTTCGCACTTCGGATTTCTGTACTCAACAGTATTTAAAACTTTTCTTCGGCTGGCGAATACGGGAACGTCTGACAAATGAAGGGGTTTGTGCTTGTGTTACCGTTTTAGAGTCTCAAATCCCAAGCTGTCAGAAGACGATTACTTACCAGATTACCGGGCCGGAACATCTCGCGATCAATCGAAATCTTGGTCCAAGGTTTCCGTCAGCATTGACGCGTATATAAGTACAGTAATCATCGACTTCTAGATCCTAGGCGCTCACTGCAGCAACCCTTCGTACCCTTAGAGCATAGGGATCTCATTAACTGACCAATTACGAGGGAATTCAATTACTTATCTTCTGTTAGCTTAAGGCAACACTAACTGTGTTCACTGGCTGTATTAAATCACCAAGAAACCATACGTCTGGCTTCAAAATAAAAGTTTGGGTCAACGTGGAATTGGGCAAGTGTCCAGTATGTAGCCTTATCGGGCTTTTCTTCGAGTTATAACTAATTTGAATTTTGACTTTGATTGCAATGGAGACATCGCGTAGATTCCCCTAGCTCTATTGGAGAGGTTGGAAAAGTGGGGGCTCTTAGGACTCTGATGGGAGCCAACTATCCGCGTATTCCGGGCACCTATTGTGTGCGTCTTGAATCCAACCTCAAAAATTTCGACATCTAACTAAGATATCTTAGTTCATATATCAAAGACGTGAAATATGAATGGAGCTCTGTATGAGACCCCTCCAAGATAAATCTATTACAAGTACAAATATGATAGCGGTAATGTAGCGGAATTGGCCTTTGAAACAGTCTCCGCAGTACGAGTTCCAATATTATACCACTTTCAGTGCCTAGAGGTTAAAGCAAATAATTAGATTCCTCGGACTAGAGGCTAAAGTAAATGTGACGGGAATGTTCCGGAATATTGTCGCGTCTCATCAAGGGTCTCCAACTGCTCGTTCCTGACATACGCCCACCACTTAGCGAGATAATTGGGCACAGTTATGCCCAATTCTTAGAAATTCGACAAACAGGGAGTAGTTAATATTGGTATGCCCAATACAGCCACAAATTGGATTAATTGTGATTAGTGCACCTAATAAACATACTAATCGTAGGTGCTAAAACTTTGTATCTCGCAGAAGATGCACGTGAAATTGAGAGAATTGGATTAATTAGACCAAAAGTCAGGCCTCGCATCGATTGCCAAAACTGGTAATTTAGATCTCAACACAAGAAGCGAACTCAAACCTCGACGCTGCGATATTGCCTCGATCGATACACAAGCCCTTCAACCTGACTCTATTGACACGAGGAACTAGCTCTTGGGGGTATCTAAGAGGATTCATTTGAATGTAGATTTAAAGGCGCAAACTTCACTATTAAATATTAGAGGGACTGTGTTCATGAATACGTCACTAGGGAATAAGTAAGCGTCATAGATATCAATTAGCTGGTAATTCGGCCTGATTTATATAAATATTCGTTTGAACGCACTTCAAGTAAGACTTTCGTAAACCTTCCTTCTGAGACCATTTAAATAACAGTTACAAAACTTCTAAATCGGTCCATCAAGATGGCCTTTGCGCTTGTCACGCCGGCGTCCCAAGGCATTGGCCTCGCCCTCACCCGCCATCTTCTCACAAGTCTCTCGTCGCTGCCTATAATCGCCACCGCGCGTCGTGACCTCCCAAGCGTTCGCGACCGAATTCTTTCCGATCTGCCGTCCTCTAACGCTCCCGAGGCCTCAGACCGCCTTGACCTAATCGAATGCGATCTCGAATCCGAAGCCTCCATAGCATCCCTAGCATCCCACATCCAATCGAAATATATCTCTCCAAACCCCAAAGATGCCCATCTTCGTCTCGGTCTTTGCATCCCAGGAATTCTCTTCCCGGAGCGTTCACCAGATCAAATCGATTACGACAATGCATTGCATACCCTAAAACTTAATCTTCTCGCACCTATGCTCCTCGCCAAACACCTCACGCCTTTCTTACCCCGAAAGTCCACCAATATGCATGCGGTGGAAGGGCTGAACCCTCACCCGACCTCAGTTCTCACGTTCATGTCCGCGCGTGTGGGATCCATATCGGATAACAAGAAAGGTGGTTGGTATTCATACCGAAGTTCTAAGGCTGGTTTAAACCAATTCGTCAAAACTTTGGACATTCATCTAAAGACAAGAGCTGGAGATAAGGCTATCTGTGTAGGATTACATCCGGGAACTGTCAAGACGAACTTGAGTAGAGAATTCTGGGAGACGGTACCGAAGGATAAATTGTTCGAAAAGGAGTTCAGTGCGGAAAGATTGCTGGAAGTGGTAAAAGGCATCGAAGTCGATGCGGGGAGAGGTAAGTGCTGGGATTGGAAGGGGGAAGAGGTATTGCCTTAAGGATGCCAATTGCCATTGCTCTTGGAGGGAATTCGGGATTCCTCTAAACACACCTTGGGGTCAAACATCAAAAACATTCGACATGTCGAAAAGGAGCTCGACGACGACAACAATATTGATGTATCCAAGGCGTTGGCGGAAACGTTATCCGTTATTTCAATTAAACGATTGAAACTTATGAGGCACATGGTACTGTTGTCCTAGTTTATCCTAGTTTGGGAAAGTAATGAAGTCATTATTTTTAACTGTTCACGTTAAGTGACCTGTTTTCAGATATTCATATGACTCTGACGAGGCGACATAATAACGTGCATTTCAGTAAAGAAAGATATTCCAAGGGCCATCCCCAATCCGTCGTAGCTGTCGAATAGAATGAACTGTAGAAAACCCGAAGACAAATAACTCCCGTACAAAATACACTCACAGTAACAATAGCAAAAGATGTGAAGAAAATAGTGGTATAAGGGATGAAAAATCTAGGGCTGGGTCATTAATACTTTTCCAACTCTCAATACACCAATCACGTCAAAAGTCCAAAATCGTATTCTGTACACGAAGAGAGAGGAAAAGGAAACAAAGAAAGTCGCCTGCTAAAAAATGCTAATCCCACCCACAGAACGAGCGAAAAGAACTGGGCGAAACGCCATTCCAAAAAGCGACTGTAAAAAACCATACGGTATTAAGAATAAACGAGAGGCTAACCCTAGTACTCATCTAATTCGAGGAGCGAGGTGGCATATTCTCGCTGGGAAAAGTATGTGATTTAAGTAGAAGCGAACGGGGGGTCGATGATGTCATAATCTTCGCTAGGGTACTCGTCCGTCACTGTACTATCCAGGGAGGATGCATTGCTGTTGCTTCTTGAGGAATGTGCGCTATTGGGAATTTGGAGGCGAGGATCGGTCTCAAGCAACACCTTGAGAGATGCTAAAATATGTGTAATTGAGGATCCGAAGTTTAGAGATGGCTCTGCATCGGCTCCGGTCGCAGTGTTGTTCACGTTCGGGACGTTCTTCATGAGCGAACGAAGATACATGGTCGTTATGGATGACTATACCAAGTTAATTTAGGATCTAGCAGGTGGTGTGATAACGATTCTGGGCGAACATACCTCAATCCGAGTGATAAGGGCTTCAACGAATTCCAGAATCCTCGGGTCTGATCCTCCTTCCTGTATCTTCTTCTGCAACATTTCCTTACTATAGCCCCCGTCCATCATGAACTGTGATTTCATGCCAACGGTGTTCAAAGATGAACATAATTTCTCTAGCTTCAAAGTGCAGTCGTAAAGAGGCAATACCAACTCTGGCGTCAAGCCCGTCTCAGAAACCGGGTTCTTCTCGATTAGCTTATCGGACTCTCTGGCTGCCAGAGATGGAGGGAATATCAATGAAATGATTTCGGGATTTTCTAGACCCTTTAGTTTCTTTTCTCCCATAGGTTTGATAACCCATCCCTCGGTATTCCTCAACACTCTTAGATCATTGCGGATTGCCTCCTCGAAGGTAACATCTCCGAAAGTATCGCTTGGTTTACTCGCGGTGGCGGTATCCTCTGGTGGGTAAAGAGCGTCCATCTTCCTCAACTCCGTAAGATAGTCCATGCTGACTGTGATTTGTCCACCATCTGCAACACCAGAGATACGGGCGGCACGGTTGACCATGGGTCCAAAGTAGTCCATACGCTTCGTGATTGGATCACGCTCACAGACAGGTTGTCCAAAATGGATACCCATACGTACGGACAACCCGCGGTACATCAAACTCTTGTTGCCATCGTCATCGCTTGCCCATACCTCAGCGCACTGTTGTGATCGGAGGATCTCTAACGGCCAAGCCTCGCAAGAGAGTAAAGCGAGTTGCACGTTAAAGGTCCACATCAGCGCAGATGTGACTGTCGGGAAGGCCACCATGAAGGCATCACCTTCAGTCTTGACCTCATATCCACCACAGAGACGCAGTTGTTCTCTCATAATGTCATTATGTGATTTGATTGCAGAACGCATCGCAATCGGATATGTCTCCCATAACAATGTTGAACCTTTGATATCAGTGAACACCAAGCACACGTCGACTTCCGGAGGTGGAATTTCTCGACCAAATTTACGCCATCTCGAGTCGTCCTCATTTTCTTGCTTCCTCCTTGCTCCACGTCGCTGTGTCGAATCCTCATCCATACCAGGAACAACAGACATTCGTCTTCCAATATGCCTCCTCTGTTTGACAAGATCACCAACTCCAACAATCATGACCATTATCTTGTTTGTGGCGCCATACCCAATCGCAATATCGCGTAATTTCTGAGCAGCGAGCATCAAGTCATTCTTCTCCTGACTGGCGATGTAAACTGCTGTCTGGAAACTCAGGTAGTCCCAAAGCTCCTTGCTTGCAAGAATTAAGAACTCGTCCGACTCGGTTATTTTTCGATGTTGTACCGACGGGCTCGCCTGAACGCTTGGCACAAGTTGTAGATAACCAAAGGCTCGCGAAATCTCCAGGTGGTCGTTGACTCTCCCTCCTCGTGAAACGTATCCTCCTGCATCTCTGATTCGTTCGAGTTCGGCAGGTATTAAAGGATCATGTTTTTTGGTCAAGACTTCGTGTCCACCACTGGTCTGAACCAAAACTCCCATGGCGTCACCCACATTCGCGACATACATGTCGTGTTCTTTGATGAAAACGATTGCTCCTGTTGCTCCGAGCTGGATATCGTCCTTGGTGAGAGTGGTTTGTCCTGCGGTCGTTCCGCGATGTCTATCTCGTGGGGAATGTGTCTTATCCTCAAGGGTCGCTAACCCGGTCAACATTAACTCACGATCCATCGCTAGGAAAGCCCTTCTTAGAGCCGCAGCTGGAGTCTCTTCTGGGCGAAGTTTTCGCATTTCTTCTTGGAGGTGGAAGATGGTTTGTTCTTGCAAGTATTTTGCAACCTTGCTTCCACTATGAGGCAAGGCTTGACCATCGTAAAAACCGAAAACTATTTCGTCCTCATTACCACGGAATCTGGGGACAACCATATCTGCCATGGATAAATGCTCGCTCCTTCCGAGCGAATCCGCCATACCGTACATCATCTTCTCGATTTGAGTTCCAGAAGTACGGACACGACAATCTTCAGACTGATCAGGGAACGAAGGATTTGTCGTTGTGACGTCCATAAGACCGAGAACTCGCAATGATTTCAAGGCATTGAAATCCGTAAAGCTCTGGTCTCTAGGGCCGCTAGCAGAAAAGTTTGCTTTGATATCAAGTCTCCTGTTCCCGGAAAGATTCAAGTACCGTAGCTCCAAGTTCCAGTTCCTATCGAAATGTTAGCGTTTCGTAACAACGAAGCATTTTGGCAGAGCCTTACCAGTTCCAATCGTAAGGCCAATTCGAAATGTTGTATTTGAGAGCGTTCGATCCAACATCCAGAACGTGAAGCCGTCTTATTTTTCCAAGTTCGGCTGGAAGGGTTTGGAACTTGTTAGAGTTGAGATGTAGAACTTTCAGGCTGGAGATGTGCTCCAAGTCATCGGTAGGTAAAGTTGTCAATTCATTCCCGGAAAGATAGAGCTCGCTGAGCCAGACCAACTTAGCAAGCGCCCGAGAAGGAATATCGTAAATCCGATTATAAGACAAGTTCAGCGCCCTCAATTCTCCTAACAACGAAATCTCATCAAATACTTCATCTCCGAGTCGATTGTCGGCGAGGAAAAGAAATCTCAGGCTTGTCGCAAAGGTATTCGCTACCCTACTAGACGCTGTTGAATCTTTGCGGGATGTAGGGGTGTATGTCCCATTTCCAACGATAGTGCTGACATCCGACGCTTTCGACGCTACCGAGCCTTTTCTAAAGCTAGGAACGGAAGCGAAAGAACCCTTTCGACTATTTGTGCTTGGACTGCCAGCGCTGAGGAGCCCGTTAGATGCTAAATACACGGATTCAGGGATAGTTTGGAGTGTGTTATACTCATTATCAGGACTAAGCGAGTTCTCATTTAATTGTTGTGCTTGGGAAGTATTCACAGGAGCTGTTTGGAGTTTCGGGAAAACAGTAAGGACGTTGGAAGAGAGGTTGAGACTTGTAAGACTGATCATCGACCAAATCTCAGACGGCAGGCTTGCGATATCGTTATCGTGAAGGTCGAGCACGCGAAGGTCGACAAGTTGACCAATCTCAGGAGGTAGTGTAGTCAGATGGTTGCTAGCGCAGCTCAATTGCAAGAGCTTTTTCAATTTCCCAATCTGAGGCGGGAGGTTATTGATCTTGTTTTTGTCCAGAACCAGTTTCTCAAGATTTGGCAGCATGTCGCAGAAATTATCCGCAAGAACAGTTAATCTATTGTCGGAGAGATTAAGATACGTTAAGGTCGGTGTGATAGATTTGATAGCAAAAGCTGTAACTTTGCTGCTATTGAGATGTAAAGTTCTAAGTTTTTCGAATCCGCATGAGAACGATACGATCTCATTGTGCCCAGCGTACAACACCTCTAGGCGATCTAGTTCCCCGAGAACGTCGATCGAGTTGAGATTATTGTGCCGGATGTCGAGTTCCTTCAAAGCTTTCAGGCCGACTAGACCAGCGGGCAGGTCCCCAGTAATCTGATTATGCGAAAGTATCAACCTTTCAAGGGCCTTTAGCGAGCCCATGTCCTCTGGGATAGCCTTGATTCTATTGAAAGACAAATCCAGTTCCAGCAAGCTGACCAATTTCGAGATAAGCGGCGGTATAACCGTTAGGTAATTAGATGCCACATTCAAGCCCCTCAGATTGTGCAGTTTGGAGAATTCCTCTGGAAGTTCTTGAATACGGTTGTTAGCCATCTTCAAGGCGACCAATCCTTCGTGCTTGTGGAGTTTGGCATTGGAGAGATTCTTGAGCCTGTTGTTCGAGATATCCATATACGTTAATTTCTGGATGTGGGCAAAACTCGATGGTAAATCCCACGCCTCGTTGTTTCGGAACTTGATCTCTTTCAGAGCAATGCATGCTTGGATGAAATCCTGTGGAACCTGCAGCGACAAGTTGCGTGATAAGTTTAACGAAGATATCTCTGTGGCCTTGAGATAGAACGCGATAGGTATTGTGAGTAGATTGCGGCCACTGAGGTCAACATGATTGTATTTGAAATTGTTGAAGCCGGTGTCAGGGTCCTGTAAGCGAGTATATGGGGTTAGCTCGAGTCTACACAAATAGAGCTTGGTAAATGCGCACCAAGGAGTGTCCGCTGACACGCGAGGGAAGGAAAGTGAAGCGGCAGAGGTAACTATTGTCTTCACGTCCGATTTCGTCGATTCTATCTTCATCAGTGTAGCCGACTTGCTCAAGGAGCTTCTTCTGCATTATCAGAGGTCGCTCGCTGGAACCCAATATTCTGGCCATCTCTCCTTTACGTAATATTATCACGTAATTCGAGAGGTCATCCTGCAAGAATGACTTTTTCCCTAATTGGTGCAAAAGGTCGGTTACGGTGGCATTCAGATTTGCGGAAAGGGTCGTAAAGGAGCCATCGACGCGGAATACTCGGATGCAGAACTATACACAAATTTGATGAGCCATAATCTCTTAAGCGACTAAAGGGATTCCGTACCTGCGATAACGATTGTTTTCGTAGTATCTCCTCCGGTATCTCCTCCACTTCGTCCTGAGCTTGGGTTTCTAGGAGCTTGCGTTCCCTTCCTCCTACGGCCCAACTATCAGGGGCATTCCAGGAACCGTGGGTTTCGGTCTTCTGTTTAGATTGCGATCCATGCGCGGGATGTGAGGCCGGAGTAGACTGCGCCACGATACCCTCCATGTTCGTCAAGTCGAAAATATCCAGCAGCATTCCGGTTGGTTCAGGCATCGCGACATTGTTATATTTGCCAGCTTCCTTGCCGTATGGCTTCTCAAAAGAATCGCCGCGTTTCTTCGTCTTGCTACCCGACGGAGTTGTGTTCCCGAGAGCTTTTCTACTGTTACCATTTCCATGACTATGATAATAATCCGGGACCGCGAAGAGCGCTGGATTGATGGTAAACTCACTGGTAAGTGGTGCTGTGGTGCCACGTTTGGGAACATCCGGACGCATTCGACCAGCGGAACCTTGTACAGGCTCCGGACCCTTGATGCTAGGATGCCTGTCCTTGTTACGCTGGGCGTTAATCGACAGCATATTTGAATCAGAATCATCCTCCTTTGGCTTCTGATCTCTACCCTTGAGCAGTCCCTTTAAAAAAGATCGCTTGGTCGATTTCTCCCCTATCGCACTTCCAGATGCAGTTTGACCGGATGCATTGGAGACAGACCCCATCCCAGAGTTAATGCTATGAACAGATGGTGAGGGCGAGCTTGCTCTCGGCAAGTTTGTCGTTGAGCCACTGAATGACGACTGAAACATGTCCCTCCGATGCTGAGGGAGTTCTTTATCACTCACACCGCCATCGTAGTCTCTACTAGGCGGCTTGGCGGGGGTTCTCGTTTTTTCGCCTTTTCGGTGGAAGAACGTATGCGCGGAAGATTTGGGATCGTATGCCTGATCATCTCTTTGGTATCGATGTTTGTCGTTGACAAGTTGATTTTGGATAGGAGCTTCGCCAAATTGCTGAATGTCCTAGCGAGGGGTTAAACCTTCTGTTTAGCAATCGAGTCTCCGAGAATTCAAAAAAAAACTGAAATATTCAATTCAAGGAATACAAACATTCATGCCACCACTCACATTGGCATCTTGGAACAAAAACGGAACAACATCTGAGGAGGGCATCTGTGGCGTCCTGGGCCGGGAAGCATTGCTCATCGGTGTAGTCGTAGCATGGAATAGTTTTTGACCAGGAAGGTTGGTATCCGACTGGCTGACCGGTGGAGGTGTTATAGGTATCGTATTCGCATGGTGCGGGTGAGGATGGTGGAGGTGAATGTGATGGTGGTGGTGATGGTTCCCTTCGACATCACCAAATATGCCATGCAGCTTCCCGTTGAGCCTCTTCCCTAATGATGTTTTGGATCCGGTTGACGACGCCGTGGTATTAACCGACGCCACCGACGGTCGGCGGTCGTCGCCTTGTGTGAAGTAAGAGTCTATCGAATTGGCCGAAAAGCCAAAATCCATACCCCCATGGCCATCGCGACTCGCCTGCGGCGAATCGTCGAGATTGAGGGACCCGAATACGTTTCCGCCGTGTTTGTAATCCGGTGAACTTGATAATTTGTTCACATCGTCGAGGACAGACGCTACGCCAAAAGTCGTATCGTGGCTATTGCTCCCAAAACTCGAGGAATGGTGCAGGCCCTTCCATGTCTGGCCGGTGGGTGAGGCGGACGGAGGAGTCTGGGTCAGGGTCGGATTGCTGCTGCTGTACCCATTGGGATTGCTGCCACCGCCAGTATTCTGCAGAACCTTCAAATCTCGGCGATGATCTCCGAGCGGAGCCATATTCAATCCATACGAAAAGGAGCCCTGGCTGTCGTCCCTGTTGTGAAAGATCGGCTGGTAAGGAAAGTAGTTGGCATTCGACGAGGAATGCGAAGACCCGGGTTTGGAGTTCAAGGAACCGGACCTGCCCAGCGGAACGGTGGTGGAGGAGGCGGCGTTGGGGTTGTTGTTTGGGTGGCCTTGGCTGCTGGCTGGCGGTGTTGACATTGGCGGGAACGCGGAGCCGGGCGAGATGTTGTGGGATTCCTGCCTCTCGATCCTGCGCATTTGCATGGTGTTTAGTATGATGATGATGATGATGAGGGTGATGATTAATGCTATCGGGGCATGTCAAGAGATAGGTATAAGACAGGTATATGACGGGCAGCGGGTATAGTTGATGTCAGGGAAATGGCTAAAGACGTATTATCTTTATGTCCGAGCAAGCATCCAAAACACCCAGGGCTGAACGAGCGAAGGATCATATGAAGGGGATACAACGGTCAGGGCTAGGTTAGACGAAAGCGGATATAAAAAGCGGATTCTCGAGAAGCAGAAGAAGGATCAAGGGCGGCCAGCTGCATCGATCGTCGACCCGTACGTCAGTACCCGGTGGGGATTATTTGCGAGTGATATAGCGTCCTCGTCCTCGATGTATATATAAATCGAAGACGAGAGACAAGCGCAGCTGAGAAGAGATCTCTCCCACGCAGAAGTCATGCAAACTCGAACGGCAGCACCCAAATCGGGAATCCGATGTGCAAAAGGCGAGAGGGAACAACGGCCAGGCAGCACAAGCGAAAGAGAAAAGGAAGAAAGTCTGGGTTAATGCCCGTTTCGACGATCGGAATCGAGTGGGAAGCGATGGGAGGAGGAGCTTCGCATAATTCTGCAATGAGTAAGCCCCACGAAAAACCGATGCGCCGTTTCCCTCATACAAAGGCCCGCAGTCAAACAGCTGCGATATCGATATCAGGAATCTCCAGATGGCGGGGATAACGCTGTGCCGTAAGGTTGGGGTCGTCCGCCCAGACTTCGTTTCAGATGTTGGATGGATCCGATGTCGAGACCGGGATCCCACTCACAGCTACCAGCGGATGGTCCGCTTCTCGTCCAACGCAGCCAGGCGACGGGGAAGCAGACTCGAGATCCGGTGTGCAATAAGAGCAAACGTAGCACAAAGGGAAACCCGGACGCGATAGCCAGACGCTTTGGAGTGTGATGCTGTCTTTTATCCAAAGTGCCATCGTCATATCTCCAATTTTCCCTCCTTTTCGGTTTGTCCCCTTGAGAGGTTCCAGATAGAGGGACGCAACTGCCAAATATAACACCGGTCTCTTTCCCCGCTTTTTCTCCATGATCCTGGAAACGTTTGAAGTCTGTATTCGGAGTATGCAGGTGGGTGAGAACCTGGCCGACAAAAAGAAGCACGTTCCTTTCGTTTTCGATATTCATCCGGACTGCGGTGCCTGCGCTATTTTCCCCGGGTTCCTATCTTCAAACGACTCTTTCCTTTTCCCCCACTGCGACTTTGGCCGTCGAAGTGCGAGCGCTGAACGGTAAAATGCATCGGATGCATAGAAATCCAAGCATGCATCTCGTGCATGGGCGCGCGGAGCTTTTCGAGAGGCTCTAAACGACACCTGCAGCGATTCTGATAGAGGCAGAGTAGACATCGCGACACCACCACCACCACATCGATCAAAACATCGAGAAAACAAATTCAAAAGGACCGCCAAAATTTAAATAAAACAAAAGTAATAAACCAGGTCGATTATATATCCACCTACCTAGGTCTCGGCGCCGCAATCTTCAAATCCATCTTATCAACGGGGGAATGTCCGCTCGCCGTCCTCCCCCTTCCAAACAACGAAGACATGTTGAAAGCAAAGTTCTGTCTGCCCCCCGCTGTTGGCGTAACTGACCCAGACCCTATTGTCGAAGAAGGACTTCGGTCCGGGTGATATGATGCCGGCGATGTTTCGAGATCGAGAAAGCTTCCAGAATGTGACGAAGAAGTTGATCCGATGCTGGGATTGTGCTGATGTTGTAGCAGCATCGGGTTCGTGGTCGATTCCAGCACCGGTCTCGAGATCCGCCGCGGTGGCTTCGACATGATTTCGGTCTTGAGTTTGGAGAGGGAACAGAAGGGGGGGGATTAAAGTCTGACCGGATTGTTCTAGATCAGCTTGATGTTTAATTCCCCGCAGGTGGCTCTCTGCGTCCGATCAATTCTTAGTATCGGATACTAAGACCAACGTGACGGGCTGCTTGAGCGTTTCTGCTACTAGTTCCGTTCGAAGAATTGATGGTCGATTCTGGCGGGCATCGATGGGCGGATTCGGTGTGTGTTGCTGGGCGACTGTCGAGTAACCTAAAATGAATGCATTGCTCGAAACCGTTCGATATACGGGACCTGAGCTGGTTGAATTCTAGAAAAAAATTGCGTAAAGTATAGCGGAATATGAATCGAGCGAGTCCAACCTCTCGGATGGTGAAGTCAGTCAGCTCGAACGGAGGCAAATCAGCCAAATGGGCCTCCGATCCTCCAAATCCTCCACGGATTTGTCCTAGTCGAAAGGCCGTCCTCGGCAACGGGCGTGGATGCACTCGTCGAAAACTGGCTCGTCCGCCAGTAAGAAACCCAAAACCTTCTGCTTTCTTCAAGAGATCGCTTATCGCAAACGTTAATTGTTTTCCAACGGTATGGTCGGCTGGCGGGTCGTGCGTAATTCGGTATTTCACAAAATACTTCGTACAAAGCGGTGTCGTCCTTAGCTGTAATTAATGACGAGGGGGTGGATCATGAAAGAGAAAAGAGACATCAATGGTTTCGATAGTGCGGAATGCTCAGGACTATTAATCTAAAAGGTATAGAAACAGGCTCATAAAGCGCATGCGCTTGCCGATGCCTACCCTCAAAGGCTCCAACATTCGCAGGACGTGAAAGCCAGCGAGAATGGCACCAGAAATCTAAGGCTCGGATTTCTGTCTATAAAAACCACGTTCGGTTTCATAGACCTCTTTCGGGTTGGTGCAGCGAGGTTTGTTTTGCACGTTTGGAGGGGTAAAAAGCCGCCAACGGTGGGGACTCGGGCACTTGGGCAAGCTGAAAAGAAAAAGCCATGGCCCTGCAGGTTCGAAAGCCAAAATGCTGCGCTTTCCCAAGGAAGTGATACCCTCGTGGGAAGCAAAGCACGAAGTTTCCTTGAATTTGCGTTCACTTCTCATTGGTCGGATAGCTCGTTCGCCAGGTAGGAGTCGATGGCCTACCTCGATCGATAGTGTATATTACCTCCCCAAAATCCTGCTTGAAATTGGGATTCTGCATTCGATTCCCAATGTTTGCCAACAGGGGCCCCGGTGAAGACAAATAAGAATCCTCTAGCCGTCCAAATTCACGAATTATGTCTGCTATCAGCAATGGAATGCAAATCGGCCGGGGTACCAAAATGTACCCCATGCATTCACTTGCATATCAAATTATGGCACGTGGAGATCTATATTTACGAGGTAAACGAAAATGAGACTGAAACATCAAGGTCTCAAAAACCCAGAACTGCTTCGACAACAAACACCGTTGAGGGGGTGCTCGTGTCGATTATCGCAGATGCGGAGCTGCTGTGCGGTTCTCGAGGGAGAAATCTATCAAGAATTAGGCTGCTAACCCAACGGCCCACCGAAATAGCAGGTCGAGTTAATGATCGAGTGGACCCATCCCAGATATCAAGATCTCAAAAACAAATGTGCAAGTCACTCGGTAAAAGCAAGATGCTGGACCAGGTCCCAGTGACAAAGCGAGCTCCCTTCCCGTCTAATAATTTCCCAAAGATCTGGCCATTCGATAGGGTTTCTCGGCAAGTGCGAGACGAGAAAATGTGAAAAGGGACATATGCAAGTTGCCAATCCGCTTGCCCGAAACTTGAACACCGGAGGCGAGACGCATGAGAGCCTAAATGGTTGTTGGCATGCAGTGGCCGAGTCTACTAGCCGATAGTCTTGGCGCTCCGTTTTACTATCACCGAATCGTGAAAATCTGGAATGAGGCCACACGAAGTGCTTCTCGTGTGGTGTCTGGTTTACGAGACCAGAATGAGGTGAATAGATATTAATATCGAGTCTTCTTTCATATCAAATTTGACGGTCGAAGACGAGGCGGCTTACAGTTTACATGCATGTGCATTATCTGAGCTCAACACCTCGGTGCATATCACAAATTCCGCCTGAAGAATTTAATGGCGGCAGCTAGGAAACGGCAACTGCAGAACTGACCCACAATCTAGATTGTCTACGGACAATAGCAGATCGGGACATGTTGCCTATATTAGCATCCAAAGACTGAGATAAACTAAAGTGAAAAGCCAAGATCCTGTGTATCTGGCGTCCAAGCCTCGAGGCTTTCCAAGTCTAGCTTCCATTCAAAGGGTCTCTTCCCGTTACTCTACATCTGTATACATGTCAATGCCTTTTATTATAGTTACCAAGGAACGCCGTACATTAAATAATAGACGTATGTCTCAAAATGACAGGATCATACGAAAAATAACTCATTAAGATTATAAGCCTGCATATCTCGTATATCACGGACAGCTATAGCTTGCGCTGAATGATCGAGTGAGGCACGGTTATACGAGAAGGGATATTTAAATCAGTTAGCTTGCCATTCTGGTCCCTCCGCCTTCCTATTATGAGTAATATTGAATAATTATGTCAATCTCGCAATGACGAATCTAGATCCGGATCGACCCATAATCTTCTGACATGCTTGTCTGCATATTCATTCGAATGTCGTGTCCATCCATTAGGATCGGATGACAGATTTGTCTCAGAAGGGTACCCTAGACGTCCAGGCGCTCCAAGTACGAGAACCCGTCGGTGTATCGTATGACTCAGGAGCTGAATTAATCTTAGGGCCTGCTTGGTGCCTCCCAGTCCAACTTGCAAATTTTAGGACCATAGAGATTGGCTTGAAGGTGCGAATCAAGTAGACTTGTTGATAAATCGAATCAGATAACATTTAAAAATACAGAAACGCCGTTATTATTACACAGACAAAATCGGACAAGTATCAAACTCCAAGAGTCAAACCCCTTCAAACAGAGGGAATAGTCCCCCTACGAAGCGCCTTGTGAGCATCGTGCTTCTTCCTCTTCAAATCATTCAACTCCTCCCAGACCCTATTAGGCACATCATTCCTCAGAAAGTTTATTTGTCTCTGACTAATCCCAATCCACTCCGCCTCTCGAATAGTTCTATCCTTAATAACCAACTTCTTCAAATCCCTGTAATCCGCGTCAGGTTTATTCCTCAACGAATCGATCTTATCCCTCGGCGCACCCTTCGCTTCAGCGAAATGAACAAGCCTATCTCGAATCGATGGATTAGGACCGTTAGGTCGAAACCCGCCGTTGAATGGCTGATTCGGATCACCTTCAGGGAGACGACCCATATCAGGAACATATCCATTCCAGATCTTATGCATCGCCTGCCCAAACTTCCTGTCCCATTTGTTGAGTTTACGGAAAACAACATCAGGACACCGTTTCAAAAGCTCGATATATTTACCATCCGCTCCGTGCGAGCGAGCGCTGTCGATATATCGCTGTTTGAGTAAGCTATCCCGTTTATCAAACGGTCTGTCGAATTCGATCGTTCGTTTATCTATTCTTTCTCGATCGGGGGCATCGTATGCGCCGTATGCACCGCCGGCGGCAGCAGGATGGTCCATTTCAGCGGCACCGCCGTAGCTATATCCGCCACCGGAGTGGTGATCAACCGGTCCACTATCGTGGTAGGCTCCGTAATCGCCGCCGTAACCACCACCGTAGCCACCGCCATAGCCATCATTATACGAACCACCGTAATCACCACTATAGCCGCCGCCGTAGCCACCGCCGTAGCCATCGTAGCCACCGCCGTAACCTGCACCGTAACCTTGGTGGTATCCTCCTACAGCGGCTTCGTGGTAGTCATTGTACCCGTATGCGTAGGCGGAGGCGGTAAGGGCAACCAAGCCAACGAGAGGAGTAGAAACCTTCATCTTTAGTGATAAAGATGTGTCCTTATCGGGGTTTGTAGTAGTGATTAGAATATTAGAGGTGTAAAGTCGAAATAACGAAACACCGAATAGAATCGTGCGTAATTAAAAACGAACGCTCCTACAAATTTTGAAATGAGAGTTCAAAAAGTATCAAATGTTACCGGAACGATTGAATGGTGAGGAAGAGATTGAAAAAAATCCGAGAATAATTAAAAGTAGCCAGCTACCAAGATGTAACTCAGCAGACAGTTATTAAAAACGTTGCTTACCAAAAAAAAAGGCGTTTGTGGTTGTACCTGGAAGAGGGGAATGTAGGTGGTGGGTAGGTAAATTTCCAATCCATTATATATTGGGATGTCAATCCGAAGAACCTCCATGACAAGCCGGTTGAGTTACCGCCGCATAGCTATTGAACAAAGGAAATATTCCGACACCGTGCTCCGTTTACCATTGGAGAGTTAACCTAATGTTGCAGGTTTTGCCCGTCTTTGCGTTGCCGAGCGTTGGAATATTGGGGCACACCGAAACGAGATATTCGGAATTCAGCCAATGAGGGGAATACGGGGATTGCTACCAGTCATAGCGAGAGCTTGAGAGCGTAGGATGCATAAAATAAGAGTCGTTTCAGAGAGTGGAGTTGCTGAAACGTTCCTAGAAAGAGTACCGCTACAAGACGGTTGATAGACTGGAGATATACGGGTGTAGTAGAGTTCGAATAACGAAAATACTTCGCCTAGTTACCCGAAAGAGTAATTGTGCTTTTTCACAGCTCTAGCTTCGTGGCTCAGGAGCGTCGTCTATGATCCAGCCACCTGATATACCGCTATTCGTAGGTCTTTTGAATTACCCCGCGCTGAGTATGACAAAACTTGTCATTACCCTTTCAAGTCTGTTCCGTGATCCGAGTGGCTGAATAGTAGTAAAGCTGTGTCCGAATTTGCATCCTGATTGGCCTCAATACCTCAATTATCAACCTCGCTACTCAACCGTGTTCTGCGGCAGACCCTTCCCAAATGTTGCACACTGAAGCGGATGTTTTGTTTGCATTTGCGTCATTTGATGTACTAACCGTGTCTTGGTCCGAAAATAATGCTTCCTATCTAACTCCAATCACAATTATGGGTTAGGAGGATCTGTATCTTATCAGAAAGAGGAATCAAAAGGGACCCGCCCATTCCTGTAGATGCAGCGTAGGATTTTGCCTCTGGCGTGCGCACACAACGGACCGAATAATTAGGATATCAAGGCGGAGGAGAATGACAAGCCAGGAGGCACCCTGTGCGCTGAAGAATCATATTCAATCACGTTAGATCTAATGGAGCCTCGTCTTGGCAGTAGCTGGTCTTCCAAGGCTGTGTAACATCTCACAACCTAAGCTCCGCCATGGGCGACAAACCGTGGAGCACCTCAGCTAGTGGAATCAGCTTTGCGATCATACTGATTCTCATTCCGGTGGCGTGACTACGCGGTCTCGATCTTTGTCGCGAGAATGATTCTCCTCCCAGCGTGTTTGGCGCCGAGAATAAATATTAGACGACGACGTTTCAAAACAACGGAGCGATGCGTACTCCATGCACCTACCACGACTCTTCCAATGCATATCGCGCCACCACCACCATTACCCTCACGACCTTGAGATGTAACCAGCTCATTCATTCTCGGTGAGGATTCGCTACCAAATCGCGTTCAATCCCGCGTTTCCACCGTTGCATTTTCGTCATCGACAGCTCGCTTAAGCAGCCAACCATGCGTTCGGGGCAAGGATACCGGACTTGGCCTGAAGGCTTTAAAGCGCCCTACCAAGTGTCACCAACCAGGCGAACCGAAAACCTTCCCATCTCGCATATTCTTTACAATGACGCCGTCGTCGTGTCCTCACTCCCTCATTCTCGCCACCAGCTGCGATAAGAAAAGCATTCCCGTATCAAAACCCGGTCTTCGTCGGTCGAAAAGAGAACAGGATCAAGAGTGGAGTCCGCGAACGTGATAACGTCAACCGTTCCAAGTTCCAAGCGAGATTACCATCTGACCCACATTAAAACACCCGGCCGAAGGTGCTGACTATATTTCAACCTCATCCTTGAGATCTGGATCCTGTGGGGACCGGGCACCGTCACGATAAATAAAAGCGACCGTCGGACGCCTGCTTTGCTCGAAGGCACGGTTAGCTATACAGTCTCGATACATTTTGACACTCTTTCCCGGGATTGGGTGTTCTGTGGGAACTAAAACATCCGAGCCCGACCAGTTCATCTCCACCCAGCTGCCCGGAATCTTGCATATTATATTCGAGTGCTTTCATTCGAAGGTATAGATCGCGGGTGGGAGAGGTCGCCTAGTCAGGCAGGGCTTCATATGCTGTCTGGAGAAGCTGCCCAAGGCGTGGAATATATGACAAGAGCGTGATTTCGTTCCCTCGCTCTGTTCCGAGTACATAAACCGGGGCGATTCCCTCTTGTCGCTATCCTTCCTATTCTTGCTATTATCATTTTTCCCTCGAGGGGTTATTATTGCTAGGTTTTCGCCTGTTGTCTCGAATCTGAGGATCACATCGAAATCACGACGATCAATCTCGAATAGCTGACAAAAATACACCCGGCTCCCTGCTGCCACGCTCCCACTCAAGGCTCTACACTCTCTCACTAACTCCAACGCCTGTCGCCCCAGGCTACTGTGTCGTCTACAGTATTCCACCCAGATCATGTATCAACAGGAGGGGGCTAGGTTCCCCACGCTCTTTGAGCTCGCCAAACGGGCATGCATCAGAAACGTCGATTGTAAGTTATTTTCTACGCAATCTAATAAAATTAAAGCAACATTTGACTAACATCCATTATCAAGCAATCGATGATGTCGGCGAACTGCCGTACAGCATCGTCCGCCCAATCCTCCAAAAGCTAGAAAACCCAACACGACTCGAAACCATTCAAACAAACTGTCCCCAAATCGCGCCGCACACCGAAGATATCTGGCGGATGTTCATCCGACGGGATTTCGGCGCCGAAGCCTTAGGAAAATACCAACCCTCCGACGCCCGTAATTGGAACAAAATCTATCGAAAACATCAACGAGAACAAGCGGTTAAAGACCGCGCGGATATCGATAAGTTAAAGGCCGATATGAAGAAACTGAACGATAAACGAGAGAAGAGACAGGTCGGGTTTTGCGGGGTTAGGAGGGAGGATATCGGTAAGTTGAGGAGTTTGGATAAGGGGTATAGCATGGCTGGGGCGAGGAGTTGGGGCAGTGGCGGTGGTGTTTCGAAGGGAAGTCCTGGGCATGTTAGCAGTGGGCCTTTCAAGAATGGGACTTTGAACAAAGTTCTGATGAAGGGGAGAAGGAGATGACTTTTGGGCAGTGGATGGATTCATATGCTTATATTTTTCATCAGGACTGCCTATTCTATCCCCTATTTTCACGTGTCCTTTCTAGGATGCTGTCTTCGAGATGCTCTTTGAGATTTCCCTTTGGGATGTTCTTTTGGGATGTTCTTTTGAGATTTTCTTCAGGGATATTTGGCTCTTGATGTTGGTTATTTGGGAGGCACAGTTTCTCGATCTGGTTCCACATGTCTTGAATCATTTGTTAGGGCGGTTGGTCCCCGATTTCCCTTATTGCTCGGCGTCTCTTCACAATGTTGGGATGTATTTTTTCCTTCGATGCTCTTTACGAATTTGTACGAGATGGCGAATATACGGAGCATGTTTTTTTGGGGTGGGATAGAAGTGGCTGGTTCGACACAAAAGGCGCATGAATTCCCAAAGTATTTTTCCTAGAGTATTAATAGTTAGACGCACTTATTTGATAAGTTAATTATATGAGTTTATTCAAGATGGTATCAAATGCATTCATTCTACAAGGTATGCTATATGACATTGTGAAAACCGCGAAACTGTCTAGCGTCCGCGTTCTATATAGATTCTCTATACCCAAATGCATAGGCCTACACCTTTAACCCAAACTCAGGGTCTTGCTTGGACTCTTCGATCTTGAGACCATCGATAGCTTCGGCTGCTCCCTCGGGGTTTCCACCACTAGCTTCACCCTTCTTTTTGGCTACGTAACCGGTACCGATCTTCTTTTCCTTCTTCTTCTTTTCAGGAGCGGGAGGTGGTGGGTACGCTAGCTTTTCGATCTTCTGCCACTCTTCATCATTCTCGTATTCTTTTCTGATGGGTTCCAGCAGCTGGCTGAGTGCTGCCGTTGTCGCAACCTTGAGTTCCTTGGGGCCGATCTATAGTTTCGATATTAATATGACGATATTTAGAATGAGAGGGAGTTGTTCATACAATATCAGCTACGTAGTCTGCCTTGAGCTTCTCAGCATCATCGTAGATAACCTCCGCACCATCTTTTTCGATCACGAATCTGCCTTTACCGTCTTTAGAACCCAGTTCCGAGATCGGTAGCAATACGTATTCCACGAATGCGATGATGCCGTTTCCTTCAATCTCCTTTGGTGCGCAAACAGCCTTTTTCAGTTTCTTTTCGACGTCGGATTTCGAATCGAGGAGATCGATTTTGGAATTGGGATCTGACGCTGACATCTTGCCGCCGGCTAGACCAGGTACCATGGGATTCATCAGGTGCGCCCGTGTCTTGTATCCTAGACTTGGCAGGTTTTCGACCGCCAATGTGAAGATTTTACGCTGGTCAACGCCACCGAACCTATCATCATCATATCGTCAATACCTCCCAATTACTCTAAAACGGATAGTTTGAGAGGAGTATGGACGCACTGTGCATCGACACCCAAATGCTCCTCGTCGAGCGCCTGCATGAGCGGGTAAATCAACCCGGACAGCAGAGGACTAGCAACCTGCTTAACAACCTCCGCACCCGCCTTTTTCGCATCATGTTCTGTAACAATACTCGACATTCTAAAGATATCCATGATGTATTTCGAACCCTGCTGGTAATCGGACCCTAGCACGAATTTGAGTTTATCGATCGAGACACCGATGGAGCGGAGGGTGGCTTTGATCAGGAGTTCGTAGTATTTCGCGCGGTATTTGATGAGTTCGAAGGGGGCTTTCATGTTGTCTAGGAAGGCGTGGAGGTCGGCTAGGAGGATTGTTACTTCGCAGTCGGCGCGGAGGAAGTGGGCGAGCTTGGTCATGGGGACGAAGTAGCCGCAGTGAGGGCGGCCGGTTGTCGCCGTTCCTGCAGATTGTCTTAGTGATTGAAGGTCTATGGAAGGTAATCTTGGAGATGAGTACCCCAGTAGATCTTAAGAGGGCGGTTTTCCTTCTCGATGACATTTTTTATGATGTCCTCGCCGAGAACCTCTTGCAGGTTCTTCTTGATGAGATCGATCTTCTCTTGCGGGGTAAGAGGGGACGCCATGGTGCCGAATAACAAGATGGGTTCAGTCTGGGAGGGCCATTGTCAGTTACAGCGACGGGTTAATTATAGGGGTCCGATCGATTGACATACGAGCGAGGAGGATATAATGCGGGGATTGACTCACGGACAGTTACAGAGCGACGCCGGTGTTGTCGCTCACATTTTGGACTGTTGCATTCCAGCCACGCGGCGGTGGCTGTGCAACACATTGCGGCGGCGGACACCCCGACTGGAACAACACGGCGATGTTATGTCATAGTACCTGATGCGCGGGCATATGCATTTGAACTTGAGCATTCTAACATTAGATTCTGCTGAAGGTTGATCGATATGGGGATACATATAGCAGGGCGGGCACCTGGTCCGGCCGGCGTAGGCAGAAGAGTAAGACAACAGGCTAGCACGCTAGGTCCGGCAGCATTGGACCAACCGGCCCCAGTCCGGCGGTCGCAGTCCTGCAATCAGGTATCCGACGTTGGATAGAAGGGGCATGAGACCAATATCGGGCAGTACAATGCTGGGGCTGCCGTTGTGGCGGGAGTGCCTGTACATGTACCTGCACTTGGACCTGTGTCTGTACGTTGGAGTGTTTCAACTGCGCGAACAGGCAATTTTTCTCCTCTCCTTCCATTCCTTTCCATCGCCATTTCCCACCATCCTCATACATCTCCCCCAGACTACACTCCGACGCTCTCAGATCGCGACGCTTGATACTCCTTCTGCTTACCAACAGATTCGCTCTTCCTGACCGGCTTTTCTGGCCTTCGCCGGCGTTGAACTGATTCTCTTCCGGACACCATCGCACAGTTTTGTTTCGCTTGGTCACGTTCACGCTTTTGCCTGCCAGAAAAACACACCCATCTCAACCTCCTAGATCCTCGTCTGCCCTTCTTCAATCTCCTCGCTCTGGCCTTTCGCCTCGACGTGGATTCCTCTCCTTCGTCCGACTGAACACACATTCACCTTTCCAAACATAAATCTCTCTTTCCCGACAAGTCACACATCTTCCTCTCGCCAATCTGCACGATGACGGTGCAGCTACAATCCGGTACTCCGCTAGCGGAGCAACTCAGCGCCGCCGTCCAGCAAAAGATAGTGGAAATCGGCTGGAGCAGTGACGGCGAAGATGCTTCTCCGCTCAGCGAGTACATCGTCCTCATGCTCGTCAACGGCAAAACCGAGTCTCAGATCACATCCGAACTGTCGGGGGATCTGTTAGGATTAGGACCCGAGGACGAGAGCGTCAAACTTTTCATCGCGTGGATGTTTTCTGAGCTGGAGAGATTAGCTAAGGAGTTGGGAGTTTCGAATGGTGGTACAACAGGAGGCGGAATACCTTCAGGACCGGCCAGTGATGGGGAGACCCCGGATTCGAACAACAGACCTGACGAAGACATGGCGGAAGACGGACAAGAAGGCGCCACTCATGACGGAATGTATGTACCTTGAAACTTCACTCGCCGTCCTTTGAATCTCTCAAAGATCGATACTGACATGTCTGGTAGCCCAACCGGTCCAAAGGCGATGAGGAACCAAAAGCAGAGGCGGCCTGGCGGGTTGTACAACCAGATTCAGAAAACCATGGACAGGACGGCCGATCCCTTACGAAGAGTACCTAACAATCGCGGCGCCGATAACTTCCGAATACAAAAGCACGACGCACCTCGGGGGCCACGTCCAAACTTCAACGGTCAGGGACCGATGAATCAGCGACCCATGGGCCGCGGCCAGCAACCGGGTCACATGCAGAGCGCTTACATGAACGCGGCTATGAATCAGCAGATGGCAGGGCAAGGACAATTCGGTCCGATGATGATGTCTCCCGAACAGCAATTCCAGTTCTTGCAAATGATGGAACAACAGGCTATGATGATGGGTATGTTGCCCCCGAATGGCGGGTTCATGGGCGGACAGAGGATGCCGGGACAAGAACCGACGCAGCCGGGGAGGTCGCTGTTCGATAGAGTTGAGAACAACTCGAAACCCAACCAGAACAACCATCACTCGAAGCCGCGACCGCACGCCGGTGGGGATACCGAAATGGGAGATAACAGTATGGAGGGCACCGGAGAAGAGGGAGGCAATCAGGAAGACGTGGCTTGCAAGTTCGGTCTAAGGTGTACAAAGGCAGATTGCCAATTCGCACATCAATCTCCGGTCTCCGATCCGAACCGACCTGTCGCCTTTATTGCAGGCGAGAAGTGCGCGTTCGGCATCAATTGCAAGAATAAAAAGTGCACGCAGTCGCACCCGAGTCCCGCTAGTGGTGCGCCGCCGAAACCGACATACGAGCAACAGGACTGCAAGTTCTGGCCGAATTGCAAAAACCCACATTGTCCATTCAAACAGTACGTTTATCGAATCAATCTTCCCTTTCTACCGCTTGGGGTATATTCAATTCACAGATGCTAACCTGATTCTTTTCACAGTCCAACGAATGCCGCTATGCCACCGTGCCGCTTCGGTGCCGCCTGCACTAAACCAAACTGCCCGTTTACGCACTCGGCACAGACGCTCGACGTTCCGTGCAAGTTTAAGCCTTGTCTCAACCCGCACTGTTCATTCAAACATGAAGATGGCCAGCAGCAAGGGATCTTCGAGAACAAGACATGGACCCCGACCGGCGGCAAGTCTCATGTTTCGGATAGGAAATTTGTGACGGACGAGGATGGCGATGAGGAATTGATTATTCCAGGACAAGAGCCGAGTAGTAGTGGCAGTAATGCCGCCCCGTCTTCTCAGCCTATTGCCGCTGGAGGCGACGTCAGCGTCGATATGTGAGCCGGGGAGAAACATCAAAATATTGTGGCAAGGAGGAGGAGGAGGAAGCAAGAAAGCAAGAATGAAATAGCAAAACAAAACACAATTTAGAGATTTAAAACCATTGGGCAATGTGACGGAATGCGTTATTGTATAATAGGCAAAAGACCCTTATGCATTGGGTTGGGTTCTTTATTGTTATTATTTACGAGGGAGGCGTTTTTTTCTTTCTGCTCTGTTGTGGTTTTATGAATTAATCTGTACCATAGTGGTTCTTTTTGGACGCCATATCCCCATACTTTTTTTGTCCTTGTTGCTGAGGACGATGATTTATATTCATTTGTTTCTAATGGGGCCTGATGCGAAATATACATGGAAAGGGGTTCTCGTTTGTTCTGATCACGGAGTTTCTTCTAATGATATATTTGGATAAGCGATGGTATGGTCAATATGTCGACATTTACATCCTTGGATGTTTGGCACTTCAACCAGACCATAATCTTCTGTACATACACCTGAATTACTCATAATTATCGCAAGATGATTGAAATTATCGTCACACAGAATCCCCGCATTCGGTCAAAACGTTTTCCAGCTCTCATAACTCCCTTCCCACCCCCCCCCTTCAACGCGAATAATGCAACAAATGAGAATATTCTTCAACTAGCTCGTGTCCCCCCACATCCAACCAACAATGATACCAACGTGTTTCCTCGTGCGGTTGGATTCGCAAGTTTTGCGGCCAGATTAGCCTGAGAGAATTAAGAATATTAATTGTTAAGGAAGGGTGAGGTGACTGGAAATGGTACCTTCCCCTCATTATTCCGGCGAGAAGGATGATCAGCCGTACCTTTTGAGCAGCGTGGAAGAGATATATCGAAACAACGTTTTCTCCTCTTCGACTGATTAATCACGTCGTGGAAATATACCATTTGATATAAATTGCGACTTGCAACTTTTTTACTACGATATGTATATTCGACGAAGGGATCAGGGAGTTACGTCCAGTGACCAGGCTACCCCGGGTGCCGAAGATGACAATATACCGTCGCCGCCAAAGGATGGGATTAATGAACAACAAAAGTCGAATATAAACTCGAATTTTAGGAGTGGAGTTAGAGAAGAGGACGTTTTAGGTAATCGGAACGCGGATTCGAATGCTGAAGCTGGTGATATCAAGGCTCATAAATTGGAAGATGCGTATCCCGGACGTCCGACACCGATCAAAAAACAATATGGGAATACTCCTATCCCTCCCGAGGACGACGATGAGGATGAACAAGATGGAGACGATGGGGATGAAGATAGCGACACCGACGACGACGTTGGTCCTGAGGATTTAGGACTTGTGGAGGTGGCGAACTCACCGGGTCTCCCATTAGGAATGCTAGGACCGGTTCTGGACGCAATTGACTCCCCCACCGACGATGATCAAGGACTCATGGAGATCGAAATTGTTCCCAATGGAATGACCATGGATATGAACACGGGAAATAGCAGCCCGGATGGGAATAATAATAATAACGGCATCGTCGAAGAAATCTGGATCACTAGTTCGGATCCTACGACCAATTCCAGTGGGAATATACCCGGCCTAGATCCGTTGGACTCCCTCGCCAGTCAACTGGAAGAGCTGATGGGCGGGTTAATCGGAAACGGCCAGAACAATATCAAAGATCCCTCTCCAGCGCAGAATTCAATATTGGGACAACCGATCGATGAAGTCATGTTGCCGAATGGATTACCACAGGCGCCACCTAATGTCACTCCCACCGTCTCTGATGTTAGATCTACCGAGTCGCCTCGGCCCGAGGATGGAAATCGATGGGATAGTTTGGGTAAAGTTGCGGGAGTCGGTGAGTGTTTATATCCATATCTTGTTAATTCATTTTCGTTCCATTTGATTTTGCTGATGAAGGTATACGAAAAGTAGCACTATCGGTTCTGGGACCAGTCCTGCTTATCACAGCGTTGGGCTGTTGCGCGGCGTATTGGATAAAGAGAACTAGGCATAAGAGGAGAGGGTATAAAGAAGTTCAAGAACGCTTATGCAGTG
Source organism: Dactylellina leptospora (assembly GCA_036971365.1). Classification (NCBI taxonomy): domain Eukaryota; kingdom Fungi; phylum Ascomycota; class Orbiliomycetes; order Orbiliales; family Orbiliaceae; genus Dactylellina; species Dactylellina leptospora. The sequence goes on along the minus strand of JAJTUC010000028.1, from coordinate 94,338 downwards.
ACGAAGAATGGCGTTGATGGAACAAGTCCTTAATTTTTCATGCAAAATGAGTTTGATAATCCGTACAACTATGGCTTATATAGTTTACTAGTTTTGTAGTAATAGTACATGATGAGTATAGTACATCAACTAAAAATCTCACTTGTTCTTCCTCTTCCTCTTCTTATCGCTCTTCCCATTACTAGTCTTACCGTTAAGTTCTAGCTTTTCACCGGTACTCTTGTTCGGCGTAGCTGTAGGTGTAGCGGTCAATGACTTCCGAATAGTTCCTGCCCATGTTACGAAATCCGTAAATAACGCGGGTTGTGTTCCGCACTTCGCACTAGTCATCCAATTGACCATTGTTTCCGAAAAGTAGAGATCAGTGACCTTCTGAATCCAGCCTTTATCATTTGCGATCAATAGTTTGGAGACGTATAAACTTGATTGACTACATGAACTAGCGTGTTCCCGAGATTGTGTTGGATGAGTTGACTCCTCGTGTATTTCCTTCAAGATTTCGAATGCTGCTTCTGGATCCGCAAAGCTAGTTTCGATATCCTTCGATTCTTCTTCTTTGTCTTTTGAATTAGTCCTCTTTTTATTTGACTGCGTTAGGGCTTTGAGAACACCTTGCGCATGAGTTCGAACACTTTGGTTACCCGTCTTTCTCAAAGCGACCAAACAAGGGATGATAACAATAATCTTGTCATCGGGTTTTCCGTTTCCCTTGACGTAGATCTCTAAAAGGTCCAAGATTCTGTTCTTGAAGTTTACCACGGTCTCCTTGGCGGATTTCTTTTGTTGCTTCTTGTTGGGTGCCGCTTTTCGCTGCTTGAATATTCTTGAAAGCTGTTCATCAATTAAGAACATTTGATCGTCATCCATATCTTCGTCGGAGTCGGAGTCTTCGGGTTTGGACTTCGGATCTGCGGAAGTTCCCAGTGCTTCAGCGAGAGCAGCGTGAAGTTTACGTGTTTCCTCGTCGAGAGGGCCGTCTTCCGCTTCTTCGTCTTCATCGTCATCATCACTACTCGAAGAATCATCATCTTGACTATCGTCATCGTCGTCCTCTTCCTCGACGTCGATGACTTCCAAATCAGAATCCTCCTCATCGTCTTCAGAACCTTCTACATCCTCCATATCCTCATCTTCGTCTTCAATATCGAAAAGCTCTCTTTGACCATGCTGGTTCTCATCAACAGTCAAGGGCCGTAGAAGAGATTCTAAGGCCGCAGCGGGTAAAGAATCTGCAAATGATTTAAATACTGTCTGCGACATTTTTTTCGCAAGCACAGATGGCTTGGCAAGGAATCCAAGAAGGAGTTCGACGAGAATCTCTAGAGATTCCTGTTCTTCTTCCTCATCCTGGTCATGGTCGTGGTCGTCGCCGTGGTCGTGCTTGTGTCGTTTATGCCGGTGCTTGTCCTTCTTCTTGTCTTTCTTCTCCGCCCCTTCTTTCCCAATTTTCTCAAAGACAAGATGGAGATCTTGTAGCATATCCATAGCGTCAGACTCTCCGTTGAAGAGTTGTAAGAGGAGTAAAGAGTACATGAGCTCGAATGCGTATCGGCGAGATCCCATGGTTGGAGTTTTCTTATCAAGTTTTGATATGATTTTAATGACCTTGGAGACTTCTTCTTCGATATCGCCGTCAAAGTTTATCGCAAACTCGTCGTCTCCTTTATCTTGTATTTCTTGTATCAAGAGGACTGCTTTCGCTGGCCATACAGTACCGCGAAATTCTGAGTTTGCGAGTAATTCGGAGAGACAACTTAAGAGCCTTGTTCGGAAGGTGGCCTGGGTAGCTGCCGAAGCTGTGAACTCGGGTGGTAAATCGGATGATTTGGTATTGAAATGACCGTAAAGTATGAATATTTTGACGATTTCAGATACCCACGATGTCTCGAAATGAACTTTGTTGCTCCGAATCATGGAAAGTAATTGGTCCGCCGCCCATTGTCTCGATTTCTCGATTGATTTAGGGTCTTCAGCATCTGGTTTTAGAATCTGTGATTTGAAGAACTGGACAACTGCAAAAAGACCTTGAGTGTCTGCACAGGAGAATAGCGGTTCGATAATTTTCGTTTTCGTGATTGATTCGAAGTTGGGGCTGCCGTTTTCACCGAGGAGGGATACTAGGAGCACTGAAGCTAGGTTGGGGGACGCCTCTGCTTTTGACTTGATGGATCGTAGAGATTTCTGAGCTGCCTTGTGGAGGTATCTTTCTGGGGCGCTTAGCTGGTTTATGAAGCATTTCATGAAATTCGGCGAGAATATCGTAGAAATCGTATCTTGGTCATCCAAAGACGCCAGCGCTTTGTTGAAGACCAAAAATCCCCAAAACTTCCGTTCATCGGATGAGCCATTTGAGAACAAGCCATCGTTGACAACAACCTGCCAGAAGTCGCTAAAGGATGCTGTATCTTTTGTGGATGAGCTGTCGTTGGTGTAAAATTCGAAAATGGCGTCCCATACCCACGACAAGCGGGCGTTCCAGCTCCCCTTCTGGGCGAGCTTCTCGTTGTCTTCATCCTTGCCTTCCGACTCTTTGAGAAACTTTGCTAGTGTTTGTAAATATGCTTTTTCGAAAGGCGAAGTCCGTTTTTGGAAGCGAATATTGAGGTTTTGGAGGGCCGATTGGTGCTTTTGCAAAAAGGCGATCCAGATTCCAATACCATCACTTGTTTTAATAAGCCCAGACTTTTCTAGCTCGTCGCATGTCGATTTCAGAAGCTCTTTCTGAGAGCTGTCCATTGTAAGAACCGCATTACGAATTACAAGGCAGCACGATTCCCTGAGCCAGGGCTTCTTCTGTGCCAGAGCAATCAATTGTGTGAGGACCGACAGCCAGTGTGAGATATCTGACTCGTTCGTGAATAACAATCCAGTCTCGATCAAAGCCTTCAGCCCGAACAAGCGACCAAAGTAGAAACCTCGCTCTTCCTGTTTTGATAGCCCCCCGGATGGTTCGGTGTGCTCAACGACTAGTTGAACAATGGATCGGAATGGTAGGTCGGTCAGTAACGGGTCTTTGGGGTCAAGTAAGCTGTACAGAAGCTACCTCCAGAACAGTCAGTTAGAGTCTTGAGATACCGGTGCACAAGGGATTCTACCCACCTCAACTAAAGCCAATGAGAAGCCGATGCGACTGGAGTCATTGGCACTGGTAAGCCCTTTGATCAATCGCACCAAACAGTATTTCACTGTCTCGTCGCGCTTTTCGGTGCTATTTCGCAGGAGGATGTTCAGGCCTTTCGCCGCTTCAATTCGTTCGTTCTCGTCGTCGTTGGATAAACCGGCGAACTGCTTTCGGATCTCCGGCGCCGGTAAGAAATGGGACGTTTTCGCCATCTCTGCGGTTGTCGATGAGAGCGATGAAGTCAGAGGGGATCGAAGTTCCTGCGACCGATTTTTTTTTTTTTTTTCTGGTGTGCTCGGTGATCGGGTCCGTGTTTGGCTGCCGAAGCGATGTCCCAGCTTTTCGGGTCAAAAAATTTCGATGGGACTAAATCTTCAATTCGCGACTTCTTTCCCACCAACCGACCTACCACGACAATATCCCAGCGACATTGGCGTCAACATGGCGGTCAAGACGAAATCCAAGGTCGCAAAGAGTACCCGCAAGGGCGGGACCGCTAGCGCAAAGAGACATACGGTAAATGACACTTTCTGGTGGTGTCTACGAGCGCTGCAGCTAACAGTCTTTTTCGCCCGCAGTTCCAAACATTCTCACAAAAAATCGCATCAATGTAAGAAGACTTTCACCTACATTAGGAGGCCGAGTTATTGCGAAGTACTAAATCAACGTAGAAAAATCGATCCGATACGACGAATCCGCCGTTTCGACGATGCGCTTCCCTCCGAAAACTCCTCCCACTTCTTCGAAACACTCACCGCATACAACGACTCGTATCTTTCTTCGATATTCGTTGACTTTAGTCGCTCCACCACCCAGTACACCGAATCCTTACCGCACATCCTATACCACCAGGAGCTGATACTAAATAATCTGGAAAATGCGATCAACAAGTCTGAGAGCGATGGTGAAGATAGCAGCTTGCAGCCGCTGCTCAGTCTCATCCCACACCTGGCCCGCGATCTCGGAGTTCAGTTTGAGAAACATTTCGAGCGATGTGTCAGGCTCATGACTGGTATAATAGTTAGGACCAAGAACGTGGAGGTCGTCGAATGGGCGTTTGAAGCACTCGCGTACCTCCTCAAGTACCTAAGCCGGCTGCTCGTCGAAGATCTACGGCCGTTATACACCATCGTTGCTCCGTTGCTTGGAAAAGAGAATCAAAAATACTACACCACGAGGTTCATGGCGGAGGCAATGTCCTTTTTGATCCGGAAAACGAAAGGCGATGGTCTAAATTCGATAATCGAGTTCATTGCGAGAGATCTTGCAGACACTTGCCGCACGAATGTTGAAGCGATTTCCGAACAGTATATACGAGGCCTACAAACCATGTTCGTGGACACGTGTATGGGAGTTGAGCATACGTTACACACTAGAGCAGAGCCGGTTCTGAAAGCCCTCCTCCTAGAGAATACAGATCCGGACCTAGGTGACGAAAGTATTCAATGGCAGGAAGTGGTGCTAGGAACTCTGATCGGTCTGATACATAAGACGAAGCAAGAAACTGCCGGACCTCTGTTGCAGGTAGTCTACGAATTTGTGGAAACACATGCGAATTCTCCGAAACAGACAAAGTTTGCCGGAGACCTTCTATTATCCATCGTAGGGACGAGAAAAGGCAGTAGGATCAGTGATTGGTCAAAACCAACTGAGTTGGTGTTCAGCTTGCTCACTTTGTCGTCCGAATTATTTGATGATAGCTCTTACTGGGTTGCTTTGGAAGGTATAATTCTCATTTTCCAGCAGGCAGAACTCGCCGTCATTTTACCCAAACTTCGAGGCCTTGCCGCTTCACTGTCAAAATACAAAGAGGGCATGTTCTTCCTTCCGTTCTCAACCCTATTGGCAGAATCGACCTTGCCTAAATTTAAAGATCTCTGGGTCCAGGAACTCCTACAATTCATATCCGGACCTAATTGGGATGATCATGAGGACGCCATTTTGACGGGGTTGTCGAAGCTACAAAAGATCTATCTAGATCAGGTCGAAAGCTGGAGCCTCACAAACATACCCAAATCTGCGATAGACGGGGCTAAAAAGGCTATATCCGAGATGACTACGCACTGCGTGGCCTGCAGCGAAGCTATGGATACCGGCGCCAAAGACCAGTCGCTCATAAGAGCATACGGTTATTTAGACCTTTTGAAATCCTCAAGCTTAAGCAATACTCAACTTCAAACATTGCGGAAACCAATGGAAAATGCCTACTTGAGCTTTCGAGATAGATTTCACCAAAATAATACTGGATCTTCACGCACAGCAGCCATCCTGGGATTGATTCTCTATAATCTTGCAGGTACGGAGAAACGGGGCTTAGAATTTTGGGATGGGGCATGGACGTCCTTTTCCGAGTTAGGAACACAGTATGGCTTCCTTGTTGGTATAAAACGGGCGTTGGAAAAGAAAAAGTATGTATCATGTCAATTGCTTTAAGGTTCTTAGCAGCTGATCGGCTTCATATAGGGTACTTCCTTTATCCGAGAACTCACCAGACTTCGAATCTATCTTTGGTGTCTTGGAGAAAAACTTAGAGTCCCCAAGCCATGAACTTCGAAGCATTTCATTAGATGTACTATCTGTTTTGTGCATATCTGCTTCACCTGAAGATTCAGAGACCATCGAAATGATGCAGTTGATTGAGAACACATCGATTTCTATCACCACGTCAAGGAATATATCAATGCACATCAGGAAACTAGGGCTCTCATATCAAGCTGAAGGTTGTGGCAAATTAGCCAGCAGACTACTGCCTCATCTATGTTTTGGTTTGCTGACTGTGAAGTATGCGCCACTCTGGGAGGATGTGATTGGAACATTGGCAAAAATTGCGGACAACAAAGAGGATGATGTGTGGTCCCTTGCTTTTTCATGGCTTACTATTCCAAAATACGAGCTTGAAGAGGCCATCAGCCTGGGAGAAGAGGATGGGCCACGCCATGTTTCTGAGTTCGAGTGCTCAAATTTAGACCAATTTAGCAAACTGGCGGCAAAGAGTCGAAACACCTTCTCAGATGCAACTGGCTTTATCTGTTCAAATCTTGACAGGCTCAAGAGCGCAGGTCTAACACAGGATGTAGCTCGAAGTCAAGCATTGAGAGTGTTATATGAGATTCCGCAGGTGGCTGAAAAACGGTCAAGACAGTTTATCCCGTTGTTCCTGGAATGGGCGCAGCAAGAAGAAATCAACGAGGAAGATGAGATAGAACTACAAACGAAATGGGCGCGAAACGACCAAATGGCTATGCTCAATATCATCTCGAAATTCTATAACCCTAAAGTGCTTTATAAAACCGACGAGGTTTATAATGCGCTTCTCGATACATTGACCTCTGGTGACACGAAACGCCAAACTGCGGCGCTCGATTGTATATTTACTTGGAAGCTGCCTGGAATTCGACCTTACAAAGACAATCTCGCGAATCTCCTTGACGAATCGAAGTTTCGAGATGAGATTACAAACTTTATACAAGTCGATCAAGATGAACGTATTATTCAAGAAAACCACCGCGAACAGCTCATGCCAGTTCTTCTTCGAGTTTTGTACGGCAGAAGTTTATCACGCAAGAATGCCTCCGCGGGAAACAGAGGCATGGAGAGTCGAAGGATATCTATCTTAGCGAGTCTCGCGAACTTTAAAGAGGAAGATATTCGAATGTTTGTCGACATTGCACTTGACGATTTGAAAAATGCGGAATTCGTCAATAAGTCGGATGTTACCAAATACACTTTCAACATGAATGTTCTTGACTCTCTCAGGGTGTCACCAAGAAAGCAACTTGGTTTTGTCAATATGATCGAGGATATGATAAGACAGCTCGGCAAATCATTAGACCATGTCATTGAGTCGATCTTTGATAACTTAATGACTTGTGTCGTTAACGCCTCTTCTCAAACTAAAGATACAGAGAGCGAATTTGAAGCAGAGAATGCAAAAGCTTACCGGAGTATTCGTCAAGTTGGCTTCCGGTGCCTTAACGAATCTTTTGCAAGGTTTCCCGACAAACATTGGGCGCGATACATGCCGGCGTTCTTTACAGCCCTCGTCGAACCCCGATTACCCAACTTTGCTGCAGAGCACGCTCAATCAAAATCCGGACTTCTCAATATCTTTGTCACTTGGTCGGCTCATGCGAACACGGCTCCTTTCCTCGAAGAGTACAATAACAGTGTGCTGCAACAGGTTTCAGAGTGCCTTGGTATTCCGTCTGTCAGCAATGATGTTGTTCTTGAAGTTGTGTCTCTTGTTCAGAACCTCGTTCTCCGTATCGAAGAAGGAGATACTAAGGTCCTTAAAAAGCAACTGCTAGCACCATATGTCGACTCTTTTCTTCATAAGTTTGGTCTCATTCTCGAGAAAAGCTTGCCAAAAGAAACACTCGAAAAGTGCGTTGAAGCTGTATCACAATTAGCTGCTTATGCGGATGGAACGGCAGAGACAAAGAAACTCCTCGATATCTCACTATTCTTGTTGTCGCAGCCAACCAGAAGGGTCAATCCAAAGGCCAAGAGCGATATTCTTCGGATAGTCTACAATATCCTTCCCAACCTGCTTGAGAATATTGATGACCAGGTAATGGAGAAGGCTTTCAAGACGATCGCTTCTCAGTTTTCTTTCTTCAGAGACCGAGAAAGCAGAGTGCTCTTAGCTCAGGTTTTGTGTATTTTCGCGGAGAAGGATGAATCGCTTGAGGAGGTCGCAAAGTTCTGCGAAGATATGAATGCCTATTCGATGAGAGCCCTTGACGAACCAGATTTCGACAGGCGACTTGCAACTTTCGCTGAAATCAATGAAGATAAATACCAAGTCCTTACACTCAAGCAGTGGACGCCAATAATTCACAACATGCTTTTCTTCATTCGAGATCAGGAGGAGTTGACTACCAGAACAAATGCTTCCTATTGTCTCAGGCGATTTGCAGAGAGAGCGGGCAAGGCTTCTGCAGGAGCCGAGGCGCAAGCTTACGAGAATCCATTGTCTACTATAGTCTTGCCTGCGATTCGGAATGGTCTTCGCGAGGCATCAGAGTTGATTCGTGTGGAATATGTCAATGTCTTAGGGCACATTATCAAGGAATGCCATACCTCTGAAGTCAAAGATATGCTGCCTCTCCTAGTTGACGGGGATGAAGAAGCGAATTTCTTTTATAATATTCTGCACATTCAACAGCACCGTCGAGGGAAGGCTTTGCGAAGGTTGGCCGACACTGTTGAGAAGAGCGACATACGCAGCTCAAGTCTGGCCCATTACCTTATTCCTCTAGTGGAGCATTTCATCTTTGACCAGGATGAAGGTGCGCACAATCTTGCGACTGACGCTATCAAAACTCTTTCTGTGATTGCCACAAGAATAGAGTGGCAGCAGTATCGCGCTTTGTTCAAGCGATATCTCGCCCATATGAAGGAAAACGAGGGAGAGGAGAAAACTGCGATTAGAGTCATAAGCGGTATGGCCGAGGCCCTGCTTAAAGCTAAGGAGAGCACACCTAAAGATGCGACTTCGAGTGATGGGGACGTAGTCATGGAAGGAATTGAGATACGAGTTCCGACTTTGACTGGATCTCTTCCTCCGGCAGACAGACTCGAGACAGATATCCTACAGCAGATTTTACCCCAGCTTCTCATATTCTTAAAACAGAAAGATGAGTCGACTGTCAGCCTTCGTGTTCCTGTTGCTGTTGCCATCGTCAAGTTGATGAAAGTACTGTCAGATGAGGCACTATCAAAACATCTACCGCCAGTTCTGACAAGTTTATGCCACATCCTGAGAAGCAGGGATCAGACCTCCCGCGATCTTACTAGGAACACACTATGTGAGATCGCGGACCTTCTTGGGCCTGATTATTTCGGTTTTATCTTGAAGGAACTTCGAGGAGCACTTCTAAGGGGCTATCAACTACACGTCCTTTCCTTCACGGTCCATGCGATCATGGTGTCAGTAGTTCCAAATTGGCAAGTCGGATCACTTGACTACTGTGCATCTGGTATCATGGACGTTGTCATGAGCGATATCTTCGGCGTCACGGCCTCTGAGAAGGAAGCTGAGGGATACACCAACAAGATGAAGGAAATCAAGACGAACAAGAGCTACGATTCCGCAGAACTACTGACGAGTATTACGACATTACCATATCTGGCAGATATTGTGAAACCAATCCGCGCGGTTTTGCTGGAGAAACTGAACTACTCCATCGTCAGAAAGGTAGACGAGCTGTTTAGAAGAATCGGCCTTGGTTTGACCAAGAACAAGGCTGTAGAGAGTCGGGATATACTAGTCTTCTCTTATGAGTTGGTTGAAGAGAGCTATAAGGCTTCAAGGGTGGAAGACAGAGTCAAAGAACTGTCTATTCGGGACGAAATTCAGCAGCGCTTCATTGTCAACCTACGTAACGCCAAAAACCAGGGAACGAGCGAAAGAAAGAATATTTACTGGTTTAAATTGTTGCGCTTCGCGTTGGATACCGTCAGAAACGCGGTCCAGAAACACGAGGAATTGATGACACCGGAAAATCTTGATGGTTGGGTTAAAGTCATCGGCGATAATATTCGCGCCGACGAAGATGAAGTCAAGATCTCGTGTATTCGGCTACTCACGACAATCATCAAAGTTCCACTTTCACGAATCGACAGCAGCGCATACGTTTTCGTCAAGGATTGCTATCATATCTTACAAGACAGTCCGAATACTAACTCGGAGCTTGCGCAAGCGAGTTTGAAGCTTCTTGGTTCGATCTTGAGGGAGAAGAAGAAAGTTGAGGTTAAGCCGTCCATTTTATCTTACGTTCTCATGCGGATACAACCGGATCTCGTGGAGCCAGATCGCCAGGGTTTGACGTTTAACTTTTTGAAAGCAGTTCTATCGAGAAAGATCGTGGTTCCAGAAGTCTACGATATCATTGACGAGGTATCAAAGATTATGGTTCAGAATCACTCGAAAGGTGTCAGGGAGAGCTGTCGTGGGCTCTACTTCCAATTCTTGATGGAGTATCCACAGAGCCGAAAGAAGTTGGATAATCAACTGTCATTCTTGATATCTAATCTTGCTTATGTCCATCAAGAAGGTCGAGAATCCGTGCTCGAAGCTATCAACCTTCTCCTCACAAAGATTGGCGACGATATGATCCAAGAGATTGCGGCGATCTTCTTCGCACCGTTGGTGGTTGTTGTCGCCAATGATAGTTCAGAGAAGTGTAGGGATATGGCACTGGCATTGTTCAAGAAAATCTTCGAAAGGGCGGACCAGGAGAGATTGACGACATTCTTGGGCCAGATGAGAGAGTGGCTAGGAAGAGGCCAGAAGGAGATTCTCAGGAAGATTTCTTTCAGACTTTGGCTAGTTTACGTGGATGTTCGCGGGAAAGGTGTAAAGGCCGACCTAGGTTTTATGACCGATAAGATTGCGGAGACCGCGAAAGAAGCCATGGCAACCGATGATGACGAGTTGATGGAGGGCGAGGAAGATATGGATATCACTTGGGACCAATTATTCTATGCTCTGCAGCTATGGGCTAAGCTAGTTCCTTTATTCCCTGAGGAGGCCAAATCCGGCAGGTATGCGGCTTTGTGGAAGGGTGTGCGGGAATGCGAGGGTTCACCGGATGCCAAGGTGAAGCTTATGTCGACAAGACTCACAGGGCTTCTCTTCTCGGAGTTTAAAGACGATTTGACAACGCTGCCTTTGCAAAGTGGGAAAGGACTGGAACTTACTAGTAATGACCTTTATGAAGTGGGCAGGGGTTGTTCCTCGCTCCTTTTGGCAGCTGATCTTACAGACGAACTCGGAGTGCAGGCAGTTCGCAACTTGGTCTTCGTAGGCCGGTGTTTCCAGGCGACCAAATTGATGAAATCTGGATCCATGGGCTTGACGCAGGTGAATGGCACCGGAAATGAAGACGAAGGCGAAGATGAATGGGGTGGCATTGAAGAGGGTGACCAAGCAAAAGCTCAAGATTCAGAGAGCGAAAGTGACGACGACGAGGAAGATAAGAAAGGAGATAACTCTTCCGCTCTATCTTGGCTTGTGCACCGGGTCAATAGCGTTATTCGCAGCGACGAAATGATCCAGCGAAAGGTACGTCGAAAGCGATATATGAAAGTAGTGGATTACACTAACGATAATTCTAGAACGTGACTGGCAAGCGATTTGCTTTGCAGTGGGTGGCTGCTATGACACAAATAATGTCGGTCGAGGACCTCAACGGCCTCGCCGTCAAGATCATCTTGCCTCTCTATAACCTTGTTGAGATTGAAAACGAGGCGCTCAAAGGTATTCAAGCTAATTTGAATTTAAATTTGAATAACAACGTTGTGCTAACTATATTCTAGATCTCAAACCAATCGCGAAAGAAGTTCTTCAAATGCTGTCAACGAAAATGGGCACCACAGCATATGCACAAGCTTACGCCACAGTTAGGAGTAAAGTTTCGGAGAGGAGAAGAATTAGGAAGCACAAGAGGTCAATTCAACTAGTGATGGATCCAGAGAGAGCTGCAAGGAAGAAGGTGAGGAAGCATGAACGGTCTAAAGAAAGTCGCAGGGAGAAGAGCAAGGTCTTTAGGGATACTAGAAGGGCAAAATATATGTGACGAAAAAGTACATTTTTGGAATAGATTTCTCAGTCTTTTCGGATGAACATTTAGCGAAGATACCCTGTTTTTGGCGGCCGAAAAGTTTAGAATAATGTGTATTATAGTCGCATTTTAGATGGAGTTTAGGGTGCTGATAACTTGCCTAAGAGACCGAAAGACATGATCTTTACCAGTCGCATTATCACATGTAGTACTTCAGTTGAAGCCTCGCTCGTGTTCGTATGGCTCGATTCTCCCCAGCAATCAAGTACCTAATGTAGCTCGCTCGCAGTATTCCTGGGGTCGATGGCCAAGACTGCGATGCGACCCACTTTCTCCGCACCCCGCGCACGGCCGGTGGACGTTATTTCGGCCGTGGTTAAAACAAAAGCCCTGATGCGCCTCGACTAGTTCGAAGGATGCTGCTCTCGCGACATGTGCCTTGAAAAACTGCCGACGTATTTAGTGAATGACGCGCCCCAGCTCCAGTACTCTTGCGATGTTGGTAACCTAGTTTCGTAACGTTTTCCGGCGCGCAAGCCAGTGCTTAAATCGACGAGGAATCCGTGCGAACATTCAAGAATTAGATTCGACCTCAGAGTACTCTTAGAAATAACCGTAATTATGCCGAACCAGTCCATTATCCCCCGCGAAGGGTTTGTTATGGACGCAGTTCTCAACATCATCAAGAAGTTCATTTTAAATCCAAAATACACGCTTCCTGTCTTCTTCTTGCTACGATACACCCGCAAAGGACAGGATATAGCTGCGGACCACCAAATTATCTTCAGAGCGATTCGAAAGTTCCTATTTTGGGGGTTACTGTACCGGACCAACAAATATCTCAACTGGGGAGCGAGGAATAATTGGACCAAAGACGATTCGTGGGTTTGGAAGAACGAGGTTGCACTTGTCACTGGTGGTAGCGGAGGAATTGGAGGTTTAGTCGTCAAGGGGCTTGCGGAGAAAGGTATCAAGGTGGTGGTGCTGGACGTCATCGATTTGACCTACGAGGCTCGTAAGTGACATCTAGCATCCATAGCTCCAGGCTAAAATAAAATACTGACATATTTTACAGCAAATAACGTTCACTTTTACAAATGCGATATCACATCGACTGCTAAACTCGCAGAAGTTGCTGAGGAGATTAGAACTGCTGTTGGCAATCCCACTATCGTGGTAAATAATGCCGGTGTCGCGAGAGGGAATACTCTCTTGGATGCTACAGAGAAGGATGTCCGATTCACTTTCGATGTCAACATTCTCTCTCATTTTTGGGTTCTCAAGGAGTTCTTGCCACACATAGTCAAAAATAACCATGGCCATATTGTAACAGTGGCCTCGGTCGCCGGATATCAGAGCGCGCCACAAATGGTGGACTATGCTGCGACTAAGGCAGCTGCGATTAGCTTCCACGAAGGTAAAAACCAAATATTCGGCGAAACTTGATGAAGAATCAACAATGCTAATATTAGATTCAAGGTTTGGGATTGGAGTTGAAGCATAGATATAACGCAAAGAAGGTCAGGACGACACTGGTGACCCAGGGATTAACACGAACACCCCTCTTCGTCGGGTTTGGAAACGATTCACCGTTCCTATTTCCCCAACAGCACCCGGAGTCGGTTGCGGAGGGAATCGTGGACCAAATACTAAGTGGCGAGAGCGACCATTTGCTCTTCCCCAAGTCGTATAACATGTTGCCTGGAATGGTGAGTATTTCTCTTTAACCGCGTTTCGTGGTTTGGTACTGACAACATCTGTGACTGTCCAGCGGGGCCAGCCAGCTTGGTTTCAAGCGCATGTCGCGGATGCGACAAAGGATTTGATGAGTAATTGGAGAGGAAGGCAGGTCATCGACCCTAACAAGGAGAGTAAGGAAGAAGAGCCTGCTGAAGATGTCTCGAAGTCTGGAGTTTTAGTCTAAGCTGATATGGCTGGTCATTGGATGTATTCATAAACATTTTGCACAACTAACTTGACGAAGTTTACTAACCCACTCTTAGTATATACCTGCAAACGTTCAATAGCAATTAAGATGTTCGTGAATATCAGGATCAGGAACTCTTTTATGTTGCATTTCCAATTTAGATGCGTTGTAGTAAAGTCTAGCAAGATATTCGATTCATTTGTATAACACTCGAGCAAGGCCGCACTGATTCTCCCCCAGGTTGCATGTTAAAACTAGGTAGTTTCCTTTAAAGGTGGTTTGTCAGCGCAGAAGTGGCTGCTGAGCTCAGGCCCAGAAATTATAGTAAACGCGTGCTGTGGTGTGTGACTTCAGGCACTTTACGCGAAGGTTGCAAAACAAACGCGGGAACCTTTATCCTCAACAACATCCCCTCCCACCAGCTCCTCTCCAGTCCCGCGATCTATCATTTATCCCAGCTTCAGCGTATCCCCGATACAATCCAGATCCTATCGCAAGCTTCGGCCTTATCAGAAGGACCGACAAAAGCCGAATATAATGGCAGAGCAAGCTCTCAGTGCCGGCGCCCTTGCGGCTATCTTTGCTGCTGGGTGCGAAAGTCCCAAAGACGCCTGGAAAGACCCTGTGCTCCAAGTGCTTCTGGTCAAGAAGATCGAGGCACAAGGGAATGTTCCACAGAGGTACCGGATCGTTCTTTCTGATGGTCTTCACTTCACTCAGGGAATGATTGCCACTCGTAAGTTTGACCTCGCTCTAGCCATGAGATAACGCCACTTACTAAGCAAAACGTGTAGAGATCAACAATGTCATGGCTGAAGGGAATATCGATAAAGGTAGCATTATCAAGCTGCCGGAGTTCGGAACCGGCAAAGTCAAGGACAAGAGGTATGCATCTCTACAAGCAAACCGATAGCCAAGTTGTTCTGACTTAAGTCTCTTTTAGTGTTTTAATCATCCTCGCTGTGGAGCACCTCGCTCAATATGGGAACCCAGAGAAGCTTGGAGATCCTAAACAAGTCACTCCAGAGTCAGCCGCCGAACTTGCAGAGCAGAAACGCTCCGCCCAAGCGACAAGCACCTCGAACTTCTATGGAAATACGCCAAATAATGCTTCCCGTGCTGCTGCATCAACAAGCGGGCCTTCCAGGGCGCAAGCATCGAGACCGTAAGGCCCTGGATTCTCCCTTCTTATCATAAATCACTCACAAATCTTTTTAGTGGTGGGTCCCGAGGAGGACCATCGGTGTCCGCTATCGAATCGCTATCTCCCTATCAAAACCGATGGACTATCAAGGCTCGATGCATACAGAAAGGTGACATCAAAAGATGGAGTAATGCAAAGGGTGAAGGCAAGCTTTTCGCTGTCACACTCATGGACTCGACCGGCGAAATCAAGGCTACGGGATTCAACAATGAGTGTGATAATCTTTACGATATCTTCCAAGAAGGCAGCGTCTACTATATCTCCAAGTGCAAAGTTCAAATCGCCAAAAAACAATATTCAAATATCGACAATGACTATGAGTTGACATTTGAGCGAGAATCAGATGTACAGAAAGCCGAAGACGAAGATGATATCCCGATGCCGAAATATAACTTTGTCACACTTGAAGACCTACAAAATACCGAAAAGGATGCTATTGTTGATGTCATTGGTGTCGTCAAAGAGATCGGGGATGCTGCCACCATTACCTCTCAAAAGAGCAATAAATCCTTCACCAAGCGCGAAGTCTCTGTCGTTGACAACACTGGCTTTAACGTTAAACTCACGCTCTGGAACAAGTACGCGGAAAAGTTTGAAGTGCCGTTAGAGAGCGTTATTGCATTCAAAGGTGTCAAAGTATCTGATTTCGGAGGCAGATCCCTTAGCATGGTGAACAGCAGTACGATGCAGATTGATCCAGATCTTGACGAGGCTCATAGACTAAAAGGCTGGTTTGACGGAGAAGGCCGTGATGCGAACTTTGCTTCTCACCAAGGTCTCAACCCAGGAATGGGTAGTGGAGGAAAGGCATCCCGCTGGCTGACCATCCAGCAAGCTATAGATGAAAATCAGGGCTTGTCAGAACAACCCGATTATTACAACCTCAAAGCTACAGTCAGCTACATCAAGCAAGAGAATATGAGTTATGCAGCCTGTAAAACTGAAGGCTGTAGCAAGAAGGTCATTGAACTTGAGACGGGTTCTTGGAGATGCGAAAAATGTAATTCCAATTGGCCGGAACCTGATTATCGATATATGTAAGGAATCACACCACTAATACTCGATTCGGACTGTGCCGGCTAACCTTCACTTATTTAGTCTCACCTGCTCAGTCTACGACCATACGGGTCAGTCATGGCTCAACGTTTTCGATGACGCGGGGAAGGTTATTCTCGGCGCATCTGCGGGAGAACTCCATAACATGCAGGTAGGTCGCGAATTCCCTTGTGAGTTTTGGATCGCTTGCTAACCTCTTGCTGAAGGAATACGACGAATCTTCATACGAAAGCACTTTGAAAGCCGCCATTGCTCAAACCTGGATTTTCCGTATACGAGCGAAGATGGAGACATATAATGATCAACAACGGTATGAACCTACCTCCTACGAAGACCTTGAAAAGCTGAAACTAATGGCATTTCTGTAGTGTTCGCAATCAAGTGCTGTCTGCTCAGAAAGCAGATTATGTAGCTGAGGCGCAGAGAATGGTATGCTATCTTTCCTTTCTAAGTACCGGCCTTTAAGATCTAGACTAACATCCTCCGTAGATGGAAATTATCAACTTATACAATTAAGGGAAGATTTAAAATGGCTTTGACAGCTTGTCTATTTGTTTTGTTTTGTCCTTTTTTTTAGGATTGGGGGAAATGCCGTTCTGCAGCTTTTTAGCTGTGCTCAGCTGTCGCACTCGACGGTTCAATTGTGATTGAGGACCGACACCACCGATTCGTTGCCTTTTGGCATTCTTTTACGGAAATGACTGTGAACCCCTTTGACGCAACTACTAGTAATGTAATTAAATCTCAATGACATGCCTAGAGACAGAGGCATCCCTTACTAAAATCCATCGTTGATGACATCTCTATTGTGTTGGTTCAACTAACCCTGTCTGATCCTTGTTCTTCGAGAACGCGACACCACTTTCGCGACATCTCAAAACCCCAAAGTCTCTGCGCCAATCGCCGAAAATGGCGTCCTCGAAGCAGCACAGCGTTATCATCGTCGGTAATCCTTCTGGTGCCTTTCCCGCTATCCTCTCCAAGCTCTCGACACTCCACAAGAAGAATTCTTTCTCCTTCGCCGTCGTTCTAGGTGACCTCTTCCCGTCACCGGAAACCCTATCAGATGCAGAAAACGAGAGTATATCTTCCTTACTCCGCGGCGGTATCGAAGTTGCACTACCCGTATACTTCACATTGGGCACCTACCCGTTCCCACCCTCGATACAGGACAAGATCGATAGCAATGCTGGCGAAGTTTGCGAGAACTTGTTCTTTCTTGGCAAAAGGTCTACATTTACGACAAGCGATGGAGTGAGGATCATAACTTTAGGTGGAAGATTGGACCCTACGTTATCCGGCGCGTCAAAGGAGTCGAAATTCCCGTTTTACAGCGAACAGGATGCCAGTACGCTTCGCGGGTCGACTTTTACGGATCTGTTAATAACAGGGGAGTGGCCGGAGGGTGTATCTCGTGGTTCGAAGGTTTCGATACCTTCAGAATCGCAGGAGTTGCAAAGAGGTGGGAATAAAGCAGTGCAAAAACTAGGGCAAGGTCTACGGCCGCGGTATCATTTTACGAGCGGTGGAGGCGGTTTCTACGAACGTGAGCCGTATAAGAATGAAGTCAGGGAGAAGGATGGTCAGGATGCCACGGAGCTAGTGACGAGGTTTATAGCTCTCGCCGATTACGGAAACGCTGCAAAGGCGAAGGTAAGATGGTTTATACTTGTTGATATGGACAGGGTGTTAGCTCACGATATTCTTATAGTGGATGTATGCTTTTAAACTCGACCTCTCGACACCGGCTACTGCCATCCCTCCAAATTGCACAGCATCTCCATACGCACCGATACAAAAACGCCCGCCCCCTCAGCAATCGAACTCGGGTTTCTTCTGGGGTGATCAATCTTCTAACGATAATTATGGCCACCATCGTAACAAGCGTGCTCGCCATCATGATCCCAAACCTCCACCACCTGGTCCGGAATCATGCTTCTTCTGTCTCTCCAACCCGAATATCCAAAAACATCTCATTACATCGATAGGTTCTGCCGCATACCTTACAACCGCGAAGGGTCCCTTGACGACACCCCTTGTGAACGCCGAAGTCTCGTTTCCAGGCCATATTTTGATCATACCGTTCGAACATACGCCGACGCTACAGGGTATGGATGATCAGGAAACATTTGAAACCACTCTTAGCGAAATGAACCAGTATCGCGAATCTCTTGGAAAGATGTACAATTCTCTAGGTTGTGGAATGGTTACGTTCGAAGTCGTCCGACGTATGGGCGTCCACCCGCACTGGCAGGTCGTGCCGGTTGGGAAGCAATTTATCAAACGTGCGAAGTCTAAGTTTGAGGAACTGGCAATGGAAGAAGATGCTCTGGATGAAGTGGAAGAAAGAGAGGCAGAAGATAAGGAAGAGGGCGACTTCTTCAGGGTTTGGATACAAGATGAAAACGGTAAAATAGAAAGTCTGGTCATGAAAATGAAGGAGAGGGTAAGATTCGATTTACAGTTTGGACGAAAAGTTCTCAGTAGTCTCTTTGGATTGGAGGAACGGGCGAATTGGAAAGATTGCTCGCAGGAGATTGAAGATGAGATGAGAGATGCGGAAGCATTCAAACAGGCGTTTAAGGATTTTGATTTTAGTCTGGAGGATTAAACAATTGAAGAAAACGGATCATTTCACATCGGTCTGATGAAGTCATTGCTCGAGGGGCATTTTTCTTTGCATAATAACACGATGTTATTTGGTATCATGGGTACGATAGTTTCGTCTTGTATTGTACATTATATTTACTCAAGAGACAAGGGAGAAAAGGCGCGCTACCGTATCTCCCATAGTCTAATCTTTCCTTGCTGGTTCCCGAAAGCGAATAAACCAGATGCACTACCAGCAAATGCTGCACACATGATACTTCCTACTGGTGTCGACGTTGTGGGCCAGTTCTTGAAGACGGTACAAGTCGGCAAATGGACTATTCAAGAAAAAGTCAGTAGCTGGAATTTAGCAGATATGATTTGCTAGGTTTTTTACTTACCCATCCTCAATGCATCTCTTTTCTCTTTACTTCCCATACACAGCAACTGTCCATCATCCGAGAACTCCAACACGTTGATACCAGTTACTAGGTTCCCGAGCGCTCTCTTCGGCGTTGGATGTCCTTCAACTGCTACCTTTTCTTTCCTGTCGTATATGTTCACGACACCGCTTTGACTCCCCACCGCGCACCATCGATCGTTCCCTCCTAGTGATATGGTAGTCAATCCCACACCACCCTCATCCACCCATCTATTCTCAATCTTTCTCTCCCCGCTATCCCACTCCCATATCTCCCCACCTTTATTCGCAACAAATAATGTCTTACCACCGACGCTCCAGCTAATATCAGCGACGACGCCCTCAACAACAACAGAAGCGACCCATTGTCCTGTTTTCGCATCGAGGACGTTGACGTATCCGTGAGCCCCACATAAAGCCATAAATCTTCCGCAAGGCGACAGTTTAAAGTTCTCCATCGTCTTTTGGTGCTCTTGGTTTCCGTATATTCTAGTGATTTTGTCCACTTTACCGGATTCCAAGTCCCAAATATGGAAATATCGTCTTCTGCCACCCGCGAACACCCTCTTGCCGTCTGGGTGGAATGCTGCTGTGTGTATAGGCGTACCTTGAAGGTAGAGACTTGTAGCTGGCGGATTGGTTTTCTTGTCGATGTGGTATAGTCTTAAAACGTGATCGAACCCGGCGGATAACAGTAACGGATGTGTTTTGTGGAAAGATAGTGATTGAATACCGGAATGGGAGGGCGCGAGGTAGTTTGCATCGCGTAGACGGGAGATATCCAAGCTTTCCGCGGGTAATTTACCAACCTTGGACCGTTTCGTGTAGGTGCTGCTGGATTGTAGTAGAGTGGCTAGAGAGTTGTTTGTGGGAAGGTCCACATCCATGACTTCGTCTTCTTCGTCTGAAGAGGCTTCCGGAGATGGGGATTGTCGTGAAGTTCGTCGGGATTTCTTAGGTCTTTCGCCGTCTTTCTGGGGTAATGACCATTCGGGTATCGGGTTTATACGTTCGTATTGAATACGTAGGCGTTTAGTGTATTCGGTACCGGTGATAACGTCGTCTGACTCTGTTGTTCGTAGTTTGCGCAATCGAGGGTTGTTGGATAAAGATATTGTTAGGCGTTCGTCATCGCTATCTTCCCAAGCAGGTTTATTGGCCTCTGATTCAGAATCCGATTCGTCTAGCCGTGCGATATCGGTGGAGGTGCTCTGGACCGGCTGTGCCCCGGAGTCTAGGAAGAAGAGCTGATATGATTAGTGCCATTGAACGAATAAATGAAATAAGGATGATTTACTTGTTCGTCTTCTAACTGCTCAACGCTCCCCGGTGTGCGATCCAATTTCAGTTGAACTTCATTCTCGTCCTCAGACGAGTAATCTCCATGATCAGCGTAGAGACCCTCTTGGAAACCGGCCAAGTCGCCAAAGACCAATTTTTCGAGCTCTTCTTCAGCGGCATCTTTCAGGCGTGTAGGCGCCGGTTTACGAGGTTGTTGGTCGCCTATCGGATCTAACTCCATTTCGGCGGCGGTACGGGAGGTTCGGAGGGGTATCGAGGGCATCGACGGTGAATGCAATGAGGTGGATGGTTTTTGAGAGTTTGCTGCGCGAGCTCAGAGAAACTTTTTGGAGCGAAAAATTTGGCAGGGATGTTTGCTTTGGCCGGCAGGCGTTGTGTAACACCGCTTGTCAGTTTTTAGCCATCCAACAACATTCAACGCACTTCTCCTTGTCTGCTGGAAGGCAGCAGACTTCCGTGTATTCCAGAAAATATTCGACCCGGAAAACATTTGGAAGATTCCAGTCTAAAGTAGGGTAGATATAAAAATATATAGATAGCTCTATTTACTGTTAGCTCGCAGATAAAGCAAGAGATCCAAACAATGCTTCGCAATAGTCCTCGACAGCCTGTAATCCTTATGCTGGCCAAGAAGTCTATATTTATGTTCCAGACGCAGATATCTTCATGATCTGGATCATGACTAATTAATCGAACATACGAGCGGCGGTTCTTATCCATCACGAACATCCAGCTCTTGCTCACTATCCGCTAATACTGCATCTTCGTAAATATCACGGCGATATCACCTACATCGTAGCGACCCGATGACGGCGTTGATGGGTCCAGGCGTGCCATTTATCATCAAAATGAGCAATATATCGCTCCATTCAATAGGGGCAATTTATTGTTATAATAATAAAGTTGATATCACCTCTCTCCCAACACCATCACACAAAGAACCTTTCTTGTAAGAGCTCACAGTCATAAGAAGTAAAAGGTTGAGCAAAGAGGAAAGTCAGGTTGGACAAAGCAATCATAAGGACCAGCGATGAAAATATAATAAAACAGGGAGTATCTTTAATAGACAAAAGCAAGAAAAAACAACAGCAATAATAAGATGCAACCAGACGGAACGCCGAGACTCCTTCGGGTTGTCATGACTAATAAAAGACAATTCATAAAATATTCAACAATACGAAATAATTCCTCTCCTCTTCAAAGCTTGCTCCTTATTCTATCCCCCTTCCTCATCAACTCAACACTCCCGTACACCATCTCATCGATAATCTCCTTAGCCGTAAGGATCTTATTGATGGCGCCAGCTGCCTGCCCCAGCATAACGCAGCGAACTCCATCCGCCATCCCCTCTGGGAAATCTTTCCCATTCTTCTCCAGCTCTTTGATCTGGTGGACGACGGGGATCTGCCCACGCTCCGTTAACGCCTTGATCTTCGCCGGGTCTCTGTGCCACTCTTCGATGAGTGGGTGGTTCTTGACACGCATTGGACGCCCCTAACGTTCAATCAGAATTATTTCTTCTCTCATACATCTAAACGAAAAATACAACTTACCGAAAAAATGACAGACCTTGCGGTCCCACTGACATCGGTATCAAGAACCGCTTGCTGATGGCCATCACTCGCCCCACTCTCCTTCGCAGCGACGAAGCGCGTCCCGCACCATACACCGTCGGCACCCATAGCGAGGGCAGCCGCGAGACCACGAGAGTTATAGATGCCACCAGCGGCAAGGACAACGATTGGCTTTTTTGTATAAGCCGAAACACGATTCTTCACCAGATCCATCACCATGGGGCTGCGTAAGTTAGCACTCATACAATCAAAAGGCTTCATATTGGATAAATGTTAACTGGGTAACTAACATTAAAATCATGGTCGGTACATCTGACCCATGGCCACCACCTTCCCCACCCTATTATAAAACGATCGTCAGTATACAAAAAAAACTAGAATCGGTTCATCTAAGAAATGACCATATATCTTACCTGGGCGACGAGCAAGTCGCATCCGGCATCCAATGCCCTCGTGACATGCTTGGGATGGCCGATATTACAGCCAACCACGACACCGGCTCGGTGCAACTTCTCGACGAGATGCGGAGGCGGGGCACCGAGAGCACTAACGAACATCTTCGCACCTTCCTCAATAACAACGTCTACGATCTCGTCCGCGCGGCCGGTGGTGTAGTCGTAGTTGGTCTTTCGAGCGCGGCCGCCAATCTGCGGCAATAAGATATCGACACCAAATGCTGCATCTTCCGGGTTCTTCAAGAACGCTTTCATCTCTCGAATCTGCGTCCGCACTTTATCCGGAGCTTTGAGCGAAAGCAATCAGTATCGTGGAGAATTACCCCGTAAACTATCAAGGATACAACTAACTTTGATGCGCCATAAACTCCTCATAGAACTCAGTATATGTCAACGTATCGTACTCCGGGCTCTTAGCATACCCATTACCACCTAAACACGCGAATCCTCCAGCTTCGATAACAGCGGCACCGAGACGTGGGCCAGCTGCGATATTCATACCAGCTAGACTAAAACACCAACAATGTCAGAGAACTTTCTAAATCCAACGTTTCAACCGAAGATAGACTATATTTCCAATGAAATAATCAAGGGGACCACTAGGCCTATTGGAGGAATAACCAACGATAAGGCAGCCATGAAGGAAGTGCAACAGAAGACAACACCAAACGATCATCTTGATGACGAAGCGTCAATGGAAATCTAACGGGGTCTTGAGGGCAATTGCCTACTACACGGCATTTACTCCTTCGATTCTTCCGGATTCTTCAAAGATACTCCGAATTCCCGAATAGAAATACCCCGGAACCAACAAGGAGCAGGGCAACCCATGGATTGAAGCCTTGAAGGAGAGCCGAAACAGGAAACAACGGCGGCCAGGGGATACATACGAGATTGGATGCTTAATGTTGAACATCTCCGTGAACGGGGTCTTGAGTGGGCCCATGCTGGCGTTGGGGGTTTTGGAGAAGACAACGACCATTGTGCTAAGCTGATGGATCGTATGCTAGACGGAGACGACGATGAAAGCAAACTGAGAAACAAAAGAAGATGATGAAGCCAAGAGGTTATGGCAATACTGATGAAGGAAGAAGAGGCGGATGCTACAATGCTACGCGTTGTGTGAAGCTGGAGATCTGGAGCGTGAGGTAAAGAGAGCTGGAGCTGGAGAAGAAATCGAAGTTGAGAGAGGAGAAATTTTTAAATAGAAGCTTTGCGACCAGCTTCAGTTCTATTGCCCGCTCAGTGGTCTAGGGAATTACTTCAATCGTGCCGATCGTGCAAGAATTGAATGGGCCTCTGTTCCACACGATGTTTCCAATTGATGGGCTCCTGCGACTTTGTCCGGATATCTACAGGCCAACTCGAGATATTTATAATCTTCAAATCTGGCGCACACGAGAGTCCCCGGTTTTTAATATCCAGGCAGAATTACAGGGGAGGGGCTGTGATGCCAGCTGTTGGGAGCTGTGCATTGCAGGGGGGCGTGCAAGCTCTCCAGTGTTTTCCCATCACAGTCGCACCCGCGAGACTCGGAAACCCAACAACCGCTCGCTCGCTTTCCCACGAGTCTAGACGCACAATGATCGATCAGATTCCCGAAATCGAAGTTTTGGAACTGGAACTGTCGAGCTCTGCCTCCAAAAGGGGTGTGGAAACCCCGATCTAGAAGAAATACCTACCTCTTAGATCCGTCCCTTGTCGCAGCAATGCCTGCTACTTTTGCCTCTTCAACTATCGATCTCGCCGTTTCTCCGGTCACAAGAAGATAAGAAAATTTTTCTTGGTTCAGCTGGGATACCTTCCTGCATGTCTCTGGTTCGAGATGCAGGTCGGCTGACCCTGCATTCATTACTTCGAGGATGAAGGTGGGCAAAGGTGGGCAAAGGGGGTGGAATCTACAGACGTCGGACTAGCCGGAATTACATTCCAGGCGTTTTTATACGGTTATCGATACGTCAAATGGAGGGGGGTCTTTGATTGGCTTGCATGCAATCTACGTACAGAAATAGCCTGGAGGGTGCCTGGGAAAATATTTTCTACCAATGATAATGGAAATGCTATCGGTATGTTTCTCCTGATAAGATCTTTCATCAACTGATTCTCTTTATCACATGCTAGGACTATGAAGCTATTATTTAATATATTCGAACAATCGAGATACTGCGGCACCGATTTTAATAACGACGCATTGCTTCTGGCTTAACTTCCTAAAATCTGCAGCTAGAAAATTTCAATCCATATGATTAGACCATGTCGAGAGTATGGGTTCACTAGCAGTTTGATTATGGTACATGGAGGGATCAAAGCACATCTCGAACTGGAACAAACTTGCGAGATTTCTTTGAAAGGGAGGTGATTTAGGTTGGTAGCCGCCGTGTAGGACAAGGGCGCTACTCTGGGGTCTACCTCAAGTTCACTTAACCGTTGAATTATCCGGCATGCGCATACACGAGAAACTTCCATGATGTGAGTACATACAAACGCCCACAGATCGTAAAGTAAAGCGAAACAAAACATAAGGCCGAAAAGAAAAGGGTTGATAGGTGGGAAAAATTGGGAGAAAGCAATCACTCCTTGGTATGGCACAGAAGAGAAAAAAGATTTTGCAAACAAGCGATGAATCCCGAAAGGCTGGGCTCTTCAATGTACATACTCCTTAAAACTTTTACCCTGGTTGGTCCAAGAAAGAATTCCATGGCTCTCTCTCCAAAACCGCAAGATCCCAGGAAAACGTGGATTTAAAGATTCCCTGTTGGATGACCTTGCATGTGTTGCATTCCGATGGCTGCAGGTGTGTGTCACACTTCCAAAGTTAGGGCCAAACTTGCGCCTCATGGGATTGGTTTTTGATACATGAACAATTCTGGTAAGGCGAAAAGAATGCGCTGACTAAATTAGGAAGTGGGTGTGAAGCGACAGCGATCGAGAGAGCCGACCTTGCCGGTGATGTTGAGAGTCGCAAAGTTGATGGTCTTTGACATTCCCCAAGGGATCTGGATCTTGTTTTTGAAGATTACGAGTAAACGGTATTCCAACCTTTCTAATATACAGCGTTGCACCCAGAAGAGAAAGGTTTCCGAGGGATCATTCCCGTAGTGAGCTCAACAAACCATCGGCGAGAAACATTAAGGAATGTGCCGCACGGACTAAAGAATACCCGAGCTATTTCCACTGGCGAGATCGCTAAAATCGAAGTTTTACGAGTAGAACCCTGTAAATCTCGATTTGTAAAACTAGCAAACTCTGTGGCGCTTCGGGGAATAGGAATCTGGATCTCGATGTTGGAGATCCGGACGCGCGGGAGGCGGGGTTAATTGGTCTTGGGACCAAAGTCTCCACTCGCACGGCTCGGGTATCGATCTGAAGTTGATTTTTAAGGATAAATTAACAAGTGGATCCTTGTGAAGGGTCACCGCAGTGCTGCCTTGTGTGAGACATTTGGGAATTCTGAAGATGCGAAGCTCCACCCGGGCCGGGTCATGCGATGCAAATTACCGAATAAGCGCTAGATGGCGTGACAATGATTGCGAAAAAAAAGGAAAGATTGGTAAGATATCTCTGTGTCTTGTTTGTCACATGTTTGAGGGCGCGAAGTTGAAGTGCAATCTTGCAGGTGGACTATTCCAGACGAGATATCTCGCATTCGGCCGAATACAAACACAAACAACAGGACACCAGCACAGCGCAAAATATGATACGAATAAGTGATTTGAAAAGCAATTTACTATCAAGCATATAGATTTTATTTCCGTAAAATTTATTCAATTAGTATACAGAAATAAGATAGAATTGTAATTTGATACACATGAATTTACCAAAAAAAAAAAAGTGGAGAAATCCCAAAGCTAGGGCAAGTGCGGGGAGGCTATGGCATGGTACCAACGAGCACTCGCTAGTAAAGGAAAGACTTTGGGCAACAAGACGGTAGCTGTATCTAATCGATCGTCATATTTGAAGGGGGTTTGCCTTGCGTCCAGAGGCTTTGATAACAGGGGCCGCTTGTTGACGTCGTTCGATAAGAAGCTTATTGTCAGAACTCTCATTATCACTTTACTAAGCACGACCTCTTTAGCAAGAATAATCTTGCTTGTTAATCGACCTAAACTAGGCGAATTTTCAAACACTACGGGCAAAAATAGTCCTATTTTAACATGCCTACTATTAACAGCCCCGTGTTCTCTGTATACCAGGCCATACCTTTGAAGAGGGATTGGTTGAGCCGGCACGGCGTACTTTCTCGCGCATAGGTTGTCAAAATCGTTGGAAATCACTGTCTTCCTTTTAGTTCACCCTCTCGCCTTATCGCCGGTGGCACCTAGGCGTCCGATAATCTGAGCTTTAAGCGGGAAGATGGCGTCGGAAAAGGCAGGATAGACTAGTGCAGCCTTACTGGCAGCCCGTAGTATTCGCTCCGACATTCCAACACCACTGACTGCTTTTGCAATATCCTCCCCCTAAGGCTAACACAGCTTTTTAAAGCATTGATACTTGCGACGACGTCCCCTGGATCGACCTGCTATTGCCTCCACCCCTGCCCAGATACTTTTTCGCGTCTCCTCGGATTATAAGTCTTAAGAACGTCGCTATCTGTTCATAAGTCGTAGAACAGCACGACACAGCACTCTTGTTTATACTGAGCCCGTTTTAAATAAGGCTTAAAGGGCTTACACGTCTTTCATGTGTTGTTTGTTGTCGTCCCTTTATCCCTGCACCCAAGCTTGTTTATCACACAACCCATCCAACCTTAGCTGCAGCCAGCCTATCAGAGGCCAGGCCTAGGCGGATCTTTGAACCCTAGTGCCTATAATTTATGCCTCTGACAAACTATGCTGGTGATATAGAGACCTGGCCTGTTTACCTAACCATCATCAATATACACTCTTAAATTTGGGATAGAACCAACAACCGAGTCTTTTTCTTACTTTGCTTGCTTCCCAACCCGCCTAACAAGACCGATTCAAGCCCCGCCTTGAAGGCAGACGTCATGAGTTATCACACAAATCAAATTCTTCCTGGGATCTCTGGTATTGGATCTCATGCCGGCTGCGAATTAATCTTTCCAGAAGTTATACGCCTTTATCTTTCAAGAAAAATATGGAACTAGGGATCGACTCTGTGAAATCGGGTTATATGTCAACTTTGAGTCAGTGAAGTTATGCCGAAAATTAATCTTATGAACGCAAAAACGGTGGAGTCGTCTGGTTCACGAAACCGATAGTTGCTTTTGTAAAATAACACATTTTGGCACCACTCCCAAGAAATCTACCTTTTCATTCTAAAATACTCCTAAAGGGGTATGCTGGAGATATACTTCACTGTAAAGATGGCTTCCTTTACAGTCGGGCATACAGATACCCAAACTGTCCCAGAACATATGGCTGGCCGATCTGACCAGCGGTTTGATATAAAAACGTGGGTTCGAAGCCGCGCATCTCATCTTATTGCTTTTTGTCGTGCACAATAAAAAGCAATACGATGAACACAAATAGGGAATCCGAAAGGACAACTCGGGCTTCCCATCCACGCATTAAAGAAATTTGTGGAGCTCCACGACTTTGGTATCCTTCAACCTATAGGCATTCTATCGGTTCTGCGTCTGACAGACGTGAAACGCGTCAACAATACCAAAAACACATGTTGATTGTACGAGAGGATATAGCGAACCCACCTACTATTTGCCCAAAAACGCATGCGAATGCCAAAGCTTGTTATTCTCACCGACAACAGGACCTCCAGTTGAACTGCTGGACTTAGTCGTCAACATCTTGTTTTGAAATTTAAGGGTGTTGAGTGTGTAGGCAATAGTTTGTTTCCTGCGTACTATCTACCAACCTCGAGGTACTGACCGATAGCTAAAGACTTAAAAATCACTTGGGACACAATCTGGTTCCGAAATGCATTCTTTCGTCTTTGAATCTAATGTAATAGATAGTGTGGATATCATTCGAATGTTAGACGGATTCTTAAATAATCCTTCTGAATGCTATATCACCTTACCGAATCCCGAGTTATAGCACTACAACTCGGTATTCGGCAAGGTGCATTTTCTATATTACTCTTCTCGGTTAAGTCTTAAATCTTCGTACTTTATTCCGATGTGGTCTTGGGGGGCCCTGGTTTATCCCAATTTCAATAGCGGAGATTCACGTGGTGGAAAAGGTTAGCGGGTCGGGTTTCTTCAGCCGGTCGGGTGTCTTTAGTGGATTACCCTTAGCGCGCCAGATATTATATTTATGCATAAACTTTTATGCATAAACTTTTATGCAATCAATACACATGAGCATTCTGACGTTTCCTGCCAGTCCCACTCTTCAGCTCTTACAGACATCTAGATATCCAGATGACGGCCATGGACAATGGTGTTTGCTTTACCATGATACAACAAATACCGCATGGTCATGCATATTTATCGAATTATATAATTGCTATTTCTCCTAGATCTGGTAAATTCTGTTTCGAATAGCGTTATTTCGACTCGACTATATCGAAATAAGAAAAATCATCCGGCCATATTGACGCAGAACAGTTCCAACGCTATTTACAGTCATTTATGGTCATGAATCGCAGCCTTAATAAAAAGTATTTTGATGAGAGAAGAAAAAGCAATAAGCTTCGGTCTTGTATGTCATCAGATCTATTCCATCTCGAATCTTCAAAAGTTGATCTATAAATATGTCCCTTCTTTTCTCTTTTTCTCTTCTCCTCACCATATCACATCGACTGATACTCTTCAATCATCGATTGCTATAACCGACTCGACAGTAGTACTTATCTTCCAATAAGTACCTTAACACTCATTTGGCTTGATTCCATTTATTCTTTACGTTTTATATTCAAACATTCTTTAAATATCAATCGTCAAGTTGATATTCTCCAAGCTCGCCGTTGTAGCATCTCTCTTCGCCGGTGCCGCTTTCGCTATTCAGTCCAATGGAGCGCCATTCCAGGTTTGGGTCTGTAAAAAGGGGGGTGTAGATGGTGATGGATTCAGCGATGCTGCAGCTATACGCAGCATTCAGGCTGGTTGCAAATTTAGATCAAGAGAAAGTGGAAACCCACCTAGAGAGGCCGTGCTCATCAACCAGTGCCCAAAACTGCTTGAGGATACAGAAAATTGCCAGTCGTATACTTTCGCTCAAACCGACAAAATCGCGACCAATTATGAGCCCTTTCGGTTCTGGGCGATACCTAAAACTGATGGAATGCCAGTGGAGGCCCGGAAGAAGTACCAGCATACGATTTATGCACGATGCAGAGAGGCTGGGTGCAAATTCAAAGCATATTCGACTGATGAGAAGAC
The DNA here is from genome assembly GCA_036971365.1 of Dactylellina leptospora. NCBI lineage: Eukaryota > Fungi > Ascomycota > Orbiliomycetes > Orbiliales > Orbiliaceae > Dactylellina > Dactylellina leptospora. Next base: position 64,819 of record JAJTUC010000028.1, on the reverse strand, counting down.
TGAGGGCAACCTGGGAGTTCTTTGCAATGACTGCGGGCTGATAGAGATCACACCTGGCTACCCCCCGTATTTCTTTCCAAAAAACCTTGCTCCTGAACCTCAGGATCCACAAGATAAAAGCTATCGGCCACCACAAAATAGAAACTATCGGCTACGACAATAGGGATGGCAATGATGGTGGATACTAAAGTAACTCGAATAAATATGGAAAGGAAGGCTTCTGCTGCCACGCACCAGAAGCCTGGTTACGAGATCAAAATGAAGGCACGAAGGCTATGAAAGACTTATGTTAACGGAATTGAAGGATAGATTTGCTTGTTAGTTATGTTCATGAAACTCTCTCATCCGCTGTCAGGTTAGACTTCAAGTGTCACAAATGAGAAGTCTAGATACAAGACAATTTCATGATTTGATTTTGCTTTGTTGTTTTGTTTATCATGTTAAACCTATTCCTGTTCGCCAACGAATACATCTGATAGGATAGAACAGAAAATAGAAAGAACATTGCCGGCAATGCCGTATTATTTCCATTGGGTAGCATTTGGCAACAGAGAGCCAGACGAGCCAGACGACTAAACAATTGTGTGAAGTTTCATCTGTATATATAGTTCCCAGTTGATGGTGATGGGTTTGGCCCAGAAGTCTTCCTCTAGAAAGATTCTGGTGTGATAATTGTTATAACTTCTCCAGTACCACCAGGTAAGGTTGAAAAGATCCGTGATAATGCGTGTGGTTGTGTGTCTGCGCATTCTGATTGGCTGGCGCCGACTTCACGCCAAAATTGCTTTTCCTGGAGCTCCAACTCGCACAACGCGTCCCACTAACAGACCTGACCTCCTCTATCGCTCCTCCTCTCCACCACCACCACCACCACAAGCCGACGGTGTCCCATCTGATACGCCTCATCGACCGTCGTATACGACCATACCAGCTGCTTTCTCCACCATTCGGTCCAATCCAAGATTCGCTACCAAGAAGTCTAAGTCCGGCTTCAGGCCAGCTATCCACCATGTCGACCCCTCGTCGATCCACGCGAGAATCGGCGACCCCGCGAAGCACACGTAGCACGAGATCCGCCGTTCCTTCTACGCCTGCTTCTGCTACTAGAGCTATGAGAGCTGCGGTCACAGATTCGCCGCTTTTCCGTAACGATGTCTCCTCGTCACCTGCCCCGGAGCATGAGGATGATATGGATATGAGTGATCCATTGGCATACCCCGCGAGCAGTCCTCCAGCAGAGGAAGTGTCTACTCCCAGAGCGAGTGGCAACACTAGCTTTTGTATGTTATACTAGTCTTGAGCTCATCGATGTAATATGTTGCATCACTCAAGCTTTGAGATCTAACGAATTGAGATTTTACCATAGTATCCTCCTCCCCGCTTCGTTACGACCAAAGTTCATCCCGACTAGGATCAGATCGACTAGGCTCGGATCCCTTTGGAAGATTCGCCGGAAAGTAAGCAGGAATATCAAATACCGCTTCATATCATTCTCATCTCTAATTATTCGTAAAGTCGAGACCCAGATGCCACGCCCACCGCTCGCCGCACTCGAAATGACATCCCCATGTCCGATTCGTTCGGTCCCGGTGGTCAACCTCGTCTCTTCAACCCCCGTCCCGGTGGCCCATCGGATGCCAATACATTCCAAACATCCGAGGGCGATGATTATACGACAAAGTTCGTCTGGGGCACAAATATCTCCATCTCAGATTCGATGCACACCTTCCGCACCTTTCTAAGAAATTTCAAACGAAAGTACCGAATGATATACAATGGCGAAACTGTTCCTCCGGGCACCGGCGAGGAGCTGGTGTACGATGAAATGTTTAAGGCCATGAAGGAATTACACGTTACCGGAGTAAACATCGATTGCAAGAATTTGCTCGCTTTCCCACAAACCAAGAAGTTTTATCACCAATTGGTCAACTATCCTGCTGAGATAATTCCTCTAATGGATCAAGTTGTCAAAGACGAGATGAAAGAAGTGTTTATTCGTGCACACGCCAACGAAGACGAATTGGCCGAGTTTGAGAAGCTGGTGTACCGCGTGCGGCCATTCAACTTGGAAAAGACAGCGAATATGAGAGATCTGAATCCTAATGGTGAGATGAGTATCTCCTTATAGGAGGGTGTTTCCTAGTGCTAACATAAAACGCAAAACCAGATATTGACAAAGTTGTCAGCATCAAAGGCCTCGTCATCCGTACTACCCCGGTTATACCGGATATGAAAATGGCATTCTTCAGATGTGAAGTCTGTCATTATGACGTGACCGTCGAAATTGAGCGCGGAAGAATCATCGAACCGACCCGCTGTCCCCGGGACGCCTGCAGTACACCGAATTCGATGCAATTGGTTCACAACCGCTCGGATTTCGCAGACAAGCAAGTCATGAAGCTACAGGAGACACCAGACAGTATACCGGATGGACAAACACCGCATTCCGTGTCCGTACTGATATACGATGACATGGTCGATGTTTGCAAGGCGGGTGATCGAGTTGAGGTCACTGGTATTTTCAGGGGCATTCCAGTCCGTATCAACCCGCGACAACGAGCTGTGAAGAGCTTGTTCAAGACGTTCGTTGATGTTGTGCATGTGCAAAAGGTGGATAAGAAGCGATTAGGGCTTGATGTTACAACTATGGAAGGCGGTATGGCGGATAAAATTGCTGCGGATGTGGATGAAGTGCGCAAGCTTACCGAAGCCGAGGTGCAGAGGATTAAAGAGGTTGGAGCCAGATATGATGTCTACGAACTTCTTTCGAGATCTTTAGCACCTAGTGTTTTTGAAAATGACGATGTGAAGAAGGGTATTCTTTTACAGTTGTTCGGCGGGACGAATAAGACTTTTGAGAGAGGTGGTGCTCCACGGTATCGTGGGGATATCAACATTCTACTCTGCGGTGATCCTTCGACATCGAAATCTCAACTTCTCTCGTACGTCAACAGGATAGCGCCGCGTGGAATCTACACCAGCGGTAAGGGTAGTTCAGCAGTCGGTTTAACTGCTTATGTGACCCGAGACCCGGAATCGAAGCAACTAGTCCTCGAATCCGGTGCCTTGGTGTTATCAGATGGTGGTATCTGCTGCATTGACGAATTCGACAAGATGTCTGAAGCAACCAGATCCGTTCTCCACGAAGTCATGGAACAGCAGACCGTCTCTATTGCTAAAGCTGGTATCATCACTACCCTGAACGCACGCACTTCGATTCTAGCATCCGCGAATCCTATCGGCAGTAAATACAATCCCAACCTATCAGTTCCGGGAAACATTGATTTACCACCTACTCTGATGAGTAGATTCGATTTGATATACTTGATGTTGGATAAAGTTGATGAAAAATCGGATAAGATGCTCGCGAGACATTTGGTTGGAATGTACTTGGAAGATAGACCGGAGAATGCTGCCCAGAAAGAAATCCTGGTATGACCGTTTCCCCGATCACATTCCTCACATACTCGCATAAACTAACCCTACCATTCCCCCCCAAACCTTATAGCCCATCGAATTCCTGACTTCGTATGTATCATACGTCCGACAAAACATCCACCCGGTTATAACCGAAGAAGCAGCCGAAGAGCTCGTCCGCGCATACGTCGCAATGCGTAAACTAGGCGAAGACGTCCGCGCCGCGGAACGAAGAATTACCGCCACAACCCGGCAATTGGAATCCATGATTCGATTGTCCGAAGCGCATGCTAAAATGCGACTCTCCGATAAAGTGGAATTGAGCGACGTCGTAGAAGCCGGCCGGTTGATCCGAGCTGCTATCAAAGAAAGCGCGACTGATCCGTTGACCGGACGCATCGATATGGATCTTATCTCTGGTGTGGGAGTTAGCGAGAGGAGACGGAGAGGGGATTTGAAGAATGCGATCGTTAGTGTTTTGGACGAGATGACGAGGAGTGGTGGGAGTGTTAGGTTGATGGATGTTTACACGAAGCTTGGGGAGCAGGGTGGGGCTTCGATGCAGCAAGGGGAGTTTTTGGAGGCGGTTAATTCGTTGGAGAGCGAAGGACATGTTGTGGCTGCTGGCGGAGAGGGGATGAGGAAGATGGTGAGGAGAGTTACTGGTATCTAGTTTGTTTGTTCGGTGAATGCATTTGAAATGCTTATGTTTTGCGGTAACAGGAGTGATACATGATAGATAAAAATTATTTGTAATGAAGGACACTCTGACTTCATTCTTCCTCTCTATATCTATGAAAGCAGACAAAGTGATGGTGGTATGATGTTAGTTCGTTGGGAAGAGGAGTATACTTCCGGTGAACCTCGTCATGAAAAGATATACATTATAACTTGGTAACGGAACCGCCCAGGACGACATGAAGGGCATATCTATACGTTAAGCAAAAGAATCAACCATAAACGTTATAAACCGTGTCAAAAAATGGATAAACTCTCATCGCTATGACAAAATCCAAATCAATCATGCAATAATATGTACTCGAGCTCAATCAAAGGCCCGTCGAAGCCTCCTCTCGACAAAAGAGAAGCGCGAAATCACAAACGTGAACAAAAACTATAATATCAGAGCAGCGAAAACCCCCCACCCCAGCGCGAAAACATAAGGTGGTAAAAACAACAGTTCGGAAACCCAAACCATCAAATCCGAGCCGATGAGCCGGGGTCGCCCTCCTCCAGATCCCTTGTTAGTATCAGTGACAATAAACACAGGAGCACCACCGTCTTGTCCAACTCCCGTTGTCCCCGCAGCCGATGGCGTCGATGGTGGATCGGTGACGATGTACGGTAGATTCGGATCATGCGTGACGACGGTATCCGGGGGGTTATTTTGATTAGTATACTCACTCGCTGACGAAACTCTGAACCCTGTACCAGCCCAATATTCCTCCGCGCTAGTTGGCGCGACATACGGCGTTCTCGTTACCGGTGATCCTGTCGAGAATGTTCCCGGGATACCGTTGTTTATCGGGATATCGGTTAACGTTGGCGCGACGTAATCCACGCTGCTGCCGCCGCTGTTCCCGGCACCGACCCCGATCGTACCGCCGTTGGATCGGATGGATGTGTACGATCCCGATGTATCGGAGTAGTAATACGAGCTACCCGTGGAATAGTCCTGTATGCTGACTGATCGGACGTACATGTTGAACGGACCCTGGGAGTAATCGGTGTATCCACCAGCCCATTCTACCAACCATAATCGAGCATCAAATTAGCTTGCATATTTCACAAATAACGGGAGCGAAAAAGACATACGGATCGTTCCAGGTGGATTTGAGGGATCACCGCCGCTCCAGAGACCTAGCTTAACCTGCATAGGCGTCTGGGGGTAATACTGCCCGCCACCCGAGCTATTCTCCACATTCAAAACCCTCTTAACGCTGCCATCGATACTCCAAGTGATGCTCTGACTCGTCCATTCGATGGTATAAGTATGCATCATCCCCGTCGGATTCTCGACCGGAATGAACGCCGCGCGGTCGTAAGTATTCGTATTCCCCTTTCCGAAATAATTACTCTGCACTTGAATATTATCACCCCCCAGCCATTCCCAATCGATCTCGTCTAAATCGTCGGATTGTAGGACGACGGAACTGACGATGCCAACGCCCGGGGCGGATTGCATCGTTACCGACACACGGCCGAACATGATGTAGAAGTTCGAGGCGAGGGTCGGGGAGTGACCGGAGGCGGCGACCTGGAATTGTGCGCCGTTTGAGGAGTAGGAGATTTTATCTGGGGAGAGGATGGCGGGGAACATGTCGTTGGGGCCAGTCGTGAAGTCGGCGGACATGGAGCCACCCAGGGCGGGGTTGGGAGGACATGCTAGATATTCTCTTTTAGCTATTTCGATGTCTTGATGGTGAAATATATAAGAGGGGGGGACGTACTTCCGGCGAGGGGATTGCAGCTGGTGTAAGTCTGCGACGAAGAGAGACCGACGAATGTGGCTAGAACGGTGGCGATGAAAGCCGACGTCGACAGCGGCGCTATTATCATGTTTGTAGTCGAACGATGGCTGGTCGATAGACGCCCGCGCCAAACGGGAAATATAAAAGACGAAAAAAGTCTATTCCTATCGAAAAGTTAAAAAAAGAGAGAGGGTGGTGATACCACTTAACTGTAAGAACGTTATATCTGATAGGAATTTATCCCCTCTGGACCCCGGAGCCTGAAGCTCGATGTAACCACCTTTCCAGCCGTCTCGTGCTCGTTTCCTCTGCGCCGTTTTGCGCCGTTTGGTCCCGTGAAGTTGTCCGAATGTGCTTCCGTCGACTGGTCGTAAGTTAACAAATCCGACTTCTTAACGCTGTCGCTTGAAAATGAGCCTCCAACCTCAAGCATATATATATATGTAGATATGTATATAATATCCCCAAGTAGGCTATATAAGTATGTAAATATATAACCCCTTTGGGCCCTTTTCGTCCGATGTTTTCCAGCTACCAGCTTCGTTGCGACCGCAAATATCCCCGTCGCACTTAAGAAACACAACAAACAACCGAATCAAAAAACCACAATCGTACCCGCTGTCGCAAAATGAAGAACCGGCGACGAAAGACTTTGAATCAACGAGAAAGGATAAAAGGAGAGTATAATATTCTACAAGTATTGTTAAATGCGAAGAAGAACGAAGAATGAATGGATGCAGGCGCAATTAATATCCGCTGACGTTGAGTGCTGCGGCCCCCCTTGCATGGGCCACACATAACAACCCCCCAACACTCCCATAGCAACCACGCGCATCTGAGAAAAGTATCACCACGGACTGCGCGAGGACGTCATCGTATCCATTCGTCATCCGGGAAGCTGCAGGCGCACCGAGCGCTCGGGTTGGATTCCATATCTGCAGGGCTACGCATTGACTATTTGTTACACTGCGTGGACCCGAACCACCGTTTTATCCCAAATTCCCCTGTATGTGTTCGCATGGTGCTCGATATCGCTATCTTCACCCTAGTAGTACAATTTATACACCGATAATAATCCACAATCCCAAAGAAAGTAATTCCCACTCATATACACACCGCCAAAATATATATGTGCCAGCTTATACAATCCCGTACACCCGCTTTGCCAAAAAGTAACATAAAATACCAAACATCAATAAGCCCGCCGTTACTACACTTTCGTTAGCACATTATCTAGTCCAAAAGTACTAGGAAGATAACTTACTGCACCAAAACCAATTCAAACTTTCGTCGTCACCCTGTCCCGGAACCAGAACGTTCATGCCCCACAACCCAGTAACAATATTCATCGGCAGCACAATAGTACCCAAAACCGTCAACCTCCCCAACGTATCCGCCGTCTCCTCCTGTCGCTCGTTCACTATTCCGCACCCATTAGCAACCCATATATCTACCCACCACATAGAAATAATATATTAGCAAAACTTACTCTTAATGCTAATCTGCGCCAGGTAATTACTATGCCCACGACTCAAAATCTTCTCCACGTGAACCAAATTCGCCACCATCGTGACAATATGATCCTGAATATCCCCCAAATACAACCCAATCTCACTCCTCGGCGCGACATCCCAGTGCTCATTACACCGTTTACTGAACCCTTTGATCACATCCGCCTTATTCCCCATGAGTCTATACAACCCCATAACCTTCTTCCGACAAGTGGCTATCCGTCGCAACATGCTCGCGTCGTCTTGGTATTCCGTAGTGGTGGCATCGTCCTTCTCCGCGGTAGATGGACGTATTGATGCGATTCTGCTCACCCGTCGTTCCAGCGATGATGGAAGTTTATTTTGTTTACTGTTTGTTTCAACGTCTGCGAGGATGCTATCGTCGATTTCGTCGCATTCTTCTTCGATCATTTGGATAATCGGTCCAAACGCATCGGTGATATTGTCAATAAGCGCGTACGAGATCCAATCAGCCGTGATGTCAATATAATCTTTCAACTGTCGGATCCGTCGTCGAACATTCGCACCGTGCGGTGTCATCGAAAAGTGAAACTACCCCGCCGTTAGCATTGTATAACCCGCAACGCCCATAGAATAAAACCCTTACCGTCAAGACCCCGGTCCTGAACACCACAATATAAAAGTTCACCGGCTCCATATACTCCTCATCAGTAGGATCTTGCTCAAAGGTCCTATAACTGACCAGATAATAATTTCTAAACAACTCCACCTTCTCCCTCGCTTCCTGCATCAATATATCCTCAGCAGTAAGTGGATGGATCCCAAACGCATCCTGGAAAACCTTCATCTCGGCCTTGGTAGGGCTGAGCACATCAAGCCACCAAGTCGGTCGCTCGCCCTCTTCCCCATTATTGTTGTTCGCAGTAGCATTAGTAGCGTTCGTAGCAGCCGTGCCCTGCGTATCTCTCGTGAGCGTGTGCTTCAACGGAAGCGTCGTGTTGGTGGTATTTGATGTATCCAATCCAGATAAATCCCCACTACCCCCCACACTCCCTCTAATACTATCCCCCTTAAAACTGCCGCTCAACCTTCCATTCCCATGGCCGTTACCCCTCGGTGTAGTGCCTCCCCTCTCACTTCCGAAATCCATGAGATCCTCGTCGCATTCATCCTCCTCATCGCTACTAGTCTCAACCTTCCTGGGCGGCGGCATAAACAAATCCCTGAATGTAGTCTCGCCAGGAGCGACAAGCTCACTGATAGTCTGCGCGTGAATTGTCGCCCCCAATTCATCATTGAAGTAAGTGAATCGGTATGGCAAATCTTCAACCTCCCGATGCCACCCCCTCATCGTAGGTCTCAATCTCCCACCAACATAAACCGGCTCAGAAACCTGCCGTGCTCGAGTGCCCCCAGCAGCAGTGATCCTCTCCTCTTTCTCCTCGCGACTCCATTCTTCAAAAACGCCCAAATCAGGCCATTCCCTCGCTCTTCGGCGTGACCTTCCGTTCCGAATACTTCCATTCTCTCCCGCTTGTGGCGGTGTACCCATCCCATCCGTCAACCGATCGTTGATAGGAAAACAAACGTCCTCTTCCACTTCACCCATACCAGTTCGCTGCCTGGCAATAGCAGGCGGACTCGGCGGCGTGGAATCCAGATATGTAGCTTGTTGATCCCGCGCGGTACCATCGATATCGATGATATGTTCTTCGATAATACTGTTTCGTAAAATTCCCGCTCTCCCACCACCGGGCGAGATACTCTCTTCGATACCCCCGGAATAAGGTCCCAGGTTCGGGGACGTTGGAACAGACGGTGGGAAATTCACACTCCCGTAGCCGGGTATCCCCAACTGTTGAGGTTTACCCCTCTTCTTACTAGCACCGCTGCTACGTGACGAAACACTAGCCGGACGATTCGATCGGCCGACGCCGAAGAGTGCTGTCCGTTCCGTAGGATGATGGTTGTGCATACTGTACGGAGTATCAAGTAAAGGCGTACGACCTAACAAAGGTTGAGTGTCGGGTTCATCCTCGTTATCTGACAGATAATCCCCTGTGGGACCACGTCGTAGCTCTGGCGTGGAATCTTCGGGTGACTGATGGGTGTAGTCTTGAAAGTACCCGTGTGCGTGGTGGTGGAAAGCGCGTTTTCCAGGCGACGGGGGATGTAGATTTGAAGAGGAGCCGTGCGTGTGCATGTGTCTCTGGGGCCTAGAGATCTCGCCCATACCCATAGTACTCGACCTACGGGGACGGGTGTACTTGTGTTCCCGATGGTCGAGGAGGCCGGCTGATTCGACGCTCGTGGAGCTGAGGTTTTGGTGGTGCAGGGGGATCTGGAGTTGATAAAAGGCGGAGTTTCGACGGGCGGTAGCGATGGCCCCTCCTACTGGTGCTGTACCGGTTTCCATCGTGCTTACAGCGGTGGTTCTGGAAGTATCGACTACCTCGTTGGATATCGAGATTTCGTTGTCGTGGTCGACCATGACGCTTGCACGACGGGTGGTGACGGTATTCCTGCGGCGGCGGTGACGTCGAGACTGAGGCGAGCGGGTCGGTATAGGGGTTCCGGAGTCCTGAGTACGATGAGATGGCGAAGGAGCTGGAACGCCCGAAGTATGCGATGTCGCCCTCCTAGCGTCGTTTGATTCGCCGCGGCGGTTGCGGCGGGTGGGTTTTGAGGCGGAGCGAGAAGATGATGATGATGAGGTCGATGATGCGGAGTCGTCGACAGATTGATTCGAGCCTGCCATTTTGAGAGAAGCGTGGCCTCGATAGCTCGCCTGAGATTTGATGGATTTTGCTGAGTAAGCTGAGGGACGGAGCAGCCCTCGTAACGTGGTTCTGTCAGGCTGATTTTCGAGGGCGAGACGGAGGTTGGCGATTGATTGGACTTTGGAGATGTGAGCGAACAGGGGACTTGTGCAATGAATCCGATTGGCCGATGCTAGTCGGGGCTTTTTGCTGACAACGTGGACGGCAGCCTTGTTCTCAATGGCGGATGGGTGTCTCTCTGCTCGAGTGCCTCCGATAGACCGTGATTATATTCTTCGGGAAGGGAGAGGTTGGATAGGAGAGAGAATTTATCGCGGCGTCATTGTGGTGGTGGTTTAGCGGGCCTGCACAATGCGGTTCTGTTGACGTAACGAATGCGGCCGACTTTACCCAACCCGGAATCCATTAGCTAAACGGCAGTCACGACGGATAATTCCAGAGAGCGTATTCGCACATGAAATGTATCTGCTCTGTATTAGTACTCAGCTAAGTATATGGTAAGTATGGCAGGGATTGCATCTAGGTATTGAACTCAATTGAATTGTAAATTGGTAAATCGATTGATGTCGTCTTGTAGTCTCGCGAGAGATCCGGTATTATATATACTGGTAAAGAAAGCTATTATAATACAGCTGAAGCAGAGTAAAAGACCGAAAGATAACAAATAACTCTCAGTTAAATAAGGAAGACTGATCGAATATATCGAAAAATATATCGCAGTAAAATTTTATCAAAACACAGCCGATTAACGCCAGATCCCAAACCTTTCTATATACCTTGTATCCGTATTACAATTTCGTTATCTCCCAAATAATCATACCTTCGTTCAGTGTAAAACAGGATACCTCAGATACCCCCAACAAGATCAAGGCAGCTGTCCAAACATCCCTCCAGTTCCTTGACCCTCCCGACCAACTGTCTATTTTCATTTTTTAATCTCCCAATAACAACCTGACAATCGCAGCGTCCAGCGTGCGAATCAGCCGCTGTCGCCGTCCTTCTGAGAACATTTCTTAATTGCGCAAGAGGGCCAGAAGCTGCACCGTTGCCTTCAAAGTCATGCCTCTCTTCATCCGCGGTATAAATAGAAGAAGGGTACGTCGGCGCCATCGACCCCCTAACGCTCAACTTCCCATCGTGAGAAAAGACCGAGCCGCTGTCGCTCTCAGACTCGAATCCCGAATCCGAGTTTGAGCTCTTGGTTCTTGATCTGAGTCTCAATGGTGCGACAGATTCCTTGCTCTTAACACCATAACTCTGAGGGATAGAAATAACAGAAGAAGCATCATCCATCTCGACATCGCGTATGGATTTAGTCTCCCACTGTAACCTATCGTTCTCCGCTTTCAACTTCTTGGCTTCAGCGTTCGCCCTCTCGGCCGCCCGCTCAGCCTCTTCAGAAGCTTTGGATAGAGTTTCCTGCACGTTAGCCAACTGGTCAACGCTGAATCGCAGGCCTTCGATCTTGAGATCTTTCTGTTCCAAATCGTCTCTTAAAGCGGCGATTTCTTCCAAAGCGTCCGCGAGCGCACGCGTCCGCTCCATATATCCAGCGTAAAGCCTTTCGATAACATCCATGCTCTTATCATGTAAAGCGTGGAATCCCTGAGGGGTACACTGCAGCGGGCTCTTAGGTACTCCGTTACCCAACAGTTCCGCGAAATTGACATCGGCGAAATCATCGCGAGTCATGGGGTTCTGTGTACTATTGTGTGCGACCAGATTATGACTTTCCGGTAACACAAGGTTTGACAGTGTGGTACTGTTTGACACCGACCGTTTGGATCCAGGGGCTGAACCGAACGCCAATCCTGAATTGGATGCATTGTCGTTCCCGCCGCCCAGACCGAAGAATTGAGAGAATCTGCGTCCGGCGGCTACTGGCGGACCTGCTAGAGATTGAGATCTCGAGTGCGCTGGAGGAGAAGAATTAACAGGAGTGAAGAGGTTAGTAAAAAAGTTCCCGTTCTCAGAGGTAGAGGAGATGGAGCTGCCTCGAGAGTGGCTGCCGCGGGTAGCAGCGCTAGAGGAAGAAGGTAGGGACGAGGAAGTAGACATCACGTAGTTGTAAAGTCTTTGCTCCTTGTAAGTGTTAAACTGATGGATATCTGGGAGAGGTGATTGGGGAGGGGAGATTCGGGTAGATATATATGCTGCTTCTGGCTCGGTGGTCACACCTTTTTGTGGTTTGGAAACAGCGGCCTCATATTCGACCGGCACGCTCCGTCGCTTCTCTGGAGTAGCAATAATAGTTCTTGACCGAGGTCTAGACGGAGTAGACATGGTGGTGGAGGAGCGGAGTAGGGTTTACGCCAAGATATAGAGTTTATTTGGCGGAAGATAAGGTTGAAGGGGACGGCCCTGACTGGCAAGGCACTTGACGCTTGCTCGACAGGTACTATGGGGTGTCCACAGGAGAGTTAAAAGTTTAAAGCTGGAAAAATAAAAAGGCAATCCCTAATCCGTCGATGAGGGATAGCAACTCCAAGGAAACCTTCACGATATTCGATCGTGTAAGACAAAGTCAATTAACCGAATAAGAAGGGGCCCGGCTTTGTCGATACAGATGGATGGGTCTGTTAATAAATATATTAATTTGCACCGTTTTCGGTAAGTATGATGAAAATCGGACACTTGAGAGAAGGTTGAAGTAGGCGATGTCTAGGCGAAAGAGAAGAGGGTGAGGTAAGACAGCGAAGAAGCTTGATAAATGTTCCTCTGACCAAAAATCGAGATTCTGTAGATATAAAACGGGCGTAGACGATCGATCCGCGATGTATTGGATCGATTATTGCTCGATCGGGATGCTTTTGCCTGTTTCGATCGATGAAAAGCCGATTGACAGCCCAAACAGCTGGTGAAACGGTGGCTACGAGCCCGAATTCTTCGAGAACAAGCTGTCGACGGGCCCGTCAACAGTTTCCGTCCGGGAAACCCTTTTCGTCCGTCGGCGGATGGTAAAGATCGCTGAAGTCAAGCTTAAGCTAGCTTTGCGTTAGAGATGCGTTGAGGAAGTGCCCTGTCGATCGAGCTGTGCTGCAAGAATACGCGGATTCTGGGCTTCGACGAAAGACGAGTAGATCGTCGGCTCTCTCGGAAGCTTTAGGTAGACGGTGGTCCGTGAGCGGAATATGTCTCTGTTTGCGGATACAGAGTATATGAAGCTCAAGTTGACAGCGACGACGAAGGGATTTGAACAGAGTTAAATTTCTGGCGTGCTTGAGAGAGAGATAGAGAGGTGAGGGCTTTTTCGGGGTGCAGCTAGGGAGATATGAATCCGGACAGTGGAAGCGACCGCGGGCTAGCTGGACAGGTCGAGAGTCGAGGAACCAGGGACCGGAGACCGTGCAAAGTGTAAAAAGTGGATCCGAAGAGAAAAAATCTGACTGTGAAAGAAGGAAGTTGAGAGCGGTGACAGATGGTTATGCAGTGATGTCAAGTAGTGTGATAGTGAGGTGCATGCAAGTTGGCATCACACCTGCATCCGAGGTAGTAGCTGCGGTATTGATATGAAGCGATATTTTGTTATTCAGGAGAAGCTGGAAAGGGTCCTCGAAGCGATAACGGCAGAATATTTGCTTCTATCGGAGTGATATCGCAGGAATGGTAAGTTAGAGGAAGAAGAAGAAGAATGAAGAGGGAAAGGAATGAGGGGACGGTGGTTTATTCTTCAGCAAAAACCTCCACCCCGCCGCCCTATTTTACAGCTTTAAATTAATTAAATTAGACATCGCGATGGAGGTTCTCAGGCATCGCACCAGAAGTGCACATTAATTGGGCGGGCTGGCCGCGTCCACTTTTTCTGTGGTGGTTGGGCTGAGACGAGGAAAGCCCGGCGGCTGGGATGCCTTGCAGCGACGCCCATTGGCTGGAGCATTCAGGGGTGCATCGTCGCCCGGACCACTCAGACAGTCTGGTTGCTCGGTCGGGGGTCACCCTCAGAGAGTGATCCATCTCGTGATTCCAAACGGCATTCTCGAATATACCATTAATGAATCGTAGACGGCGGGGCGAGGTTCCCGTCGAATCGTCGGTGTCTTTCGCCCTGCCGTGCGCACCATCTTCGAACGATTCTAAGCCCGCCGGCCGCTCTTTCTGAGACAAGAATGCCCCGAGTTCTCGAACGGTGCCAAGCTTGGAATATGAGACTTCCAAGTGCTTGCGTCGGAGAAGGAGCGGTTTCGCCAGTCGATATGATTGAGTGAAGAGGGTGATGAGTGAGAGCGATGCTTCGATGCGACAGGCGCCGACGTGCAGACTAAACTCTGATGAAATGAACAGCCGACCAGCGACGGAGAACACGGCCGCGACCCACACTACCAAGACGACAGCATCTACTAATGCCATAATGCCATAATGCCATAATACCTATTATCTATGCTCAGATGCGTTGTTCGCTGGCGATGGTGCGCATGCAGCGGCGGACAAATGCCTCCAGCCCGGTCTGCTCTGTCGTCCTTTCCCTCCAATTCACTATCACGAGTTCTTGTTTCTATAACTAGACCGGTATCACAATGAGCTCCACTCCCTCCAAACGGGCCAAATACGCCAACGATGAGGAGCGCAAGGCCGCCGCCCGTGAGCGCCAGCGTCTTTATGCTGCCAGAAAGCGCGCCGAAGCAAAGGAGGCCAAGTTGCGCGCCGAGAGCCAGACCACCAACGGCTCCGAGTCGTTCATCTCGACCACGACCACGACCGAGGCTGCTGCAGAAGACGAGAGCGTGAGCCCGACAAAGACCAAGCGGGGGCCCAAAAAGACAGCGACCGAGTCGTCGCTGGTCAATGCGACTCCCGCGCCGCGAAAACGTGCGCCGCGAAAGAAAGCCGACCGTGGCGACGACGTTGTGAGGCTCGATGCGCTCTCCAACGGCGACAACACATTTATCGACGACTCCAAGTTCGACGTCACCAAATACGAAGACACCACCAGATACGAGGACGATATCAGTCTGCCCTCGCCTTCGCTCTCGTTCTCGGAGGGCCTGGTCAGTGCCTCCTCCTTCTGATTCAATCGTCTGTGATATGATTCTAATAAACCTGTCAGACCGCCAGCGACTTCCTCCCCTCCCCTTTCACCTCCACCGACTACCTCCTCATCCCCCCTCAACCATCCCCCACGTCCCAGTTAAACTCCTTCCTCGCCCCATCCTCCCCCGTGCAGTCCTATGCTATCCTCCACCTCCCCGGAAACCCAGGCCTCATCTCCTACTACTCCCACTACCTCAATTCCCTCTCCACGAATCTCTCAAATGCCTCCATTCCATTCGCACAATTCACAATTTTCGGCGCCTCACTCGGCGGCTTCAACGTCTCATCCACACCTCTAGAATCCTTCCCATCCGGATACTGCTCTCTCCAAGACCAGATATCCCGCCAAGTATCCATCATAACCCACCTCCTCACCAACAACCCATCTCTCAAAATAATCCTAACCGGCCATTCCCTCGGCGCATACCTTCTCCTCTCCGCCATTCACAATATATCAATCTATAACCCTCAATTGAAGAAACAAATCATTGGCGGAATCGGTCTCTTCCCCGCAGTAACACATATCGCGAAAAGTTCCTCGGGCAGGAAGATATCTCCTTTCATAAAGGTTCCCGGATTATTCCCGTTCCTCGTGGGATTAGCCAATGTCCTCATCACGATAATCCCGGCGGTGGTGTGGACTTGGCTGGTAAAAATATTCATGCCGGCGTTCGAACCACACGCTCGACGAGCTACGGTTGATTTCCTGAAGAGCCCGAAGGGTGTTCGACAGGGGATATATCTAGGTCGTGATGAAATGTTGGGAATTAAAGAGGATGTATGGGATCGAGAGGTTTGGGGTGATGAAGGAGTCACTGATTCGACGGAATTAGTATTTTATTTCGGGGAGAAGGATCATTGGGTTCTTGACGAGGAGAGGGAGAGGTTGATTGCTGAGAGGGGCAGGGGTGGGGTCGTTTGGAGTGAGGGTGAAGATGAGGTGTTGGTCGATGGGAAGGATGGGTGGAAACCGAGAATGATGGTTTGCGGTGATGGTGTGAGACACAGCTTTTGTGTTTGTGAGTATCTTTCCCCGCCTTGCTTGTCGTTTAGGTGGAGTTGTTATTCGTAAATATGCTAACGTTGAACTGGCAGCTACGCAAATGTCAGAGTTGATGGCGGCGAAGACCGCAAGGTGGGTTGAGGATATTGTCAGTAATGACCGGATGAAGCTTTGAACATGAAGTCATGATACGCTACGAAAATTAAGCACACGATACGAGTTCCTTTCAAGTTTGGATACGGGCCAAAAGCGGTGTCGAGTACTAAAAGAGGACTACGAATTAATATGAACGGCTTTTGTAATGCATAATCAGAGTCGCGAAAAGAATCAATTACCAATTTCATAATACCTCCTTCTCCATCTCTCATACATTATAAAGATCCCGAAAGCTCGCACTTCTACTGGTAAATGTTTAGCAGCTATTGATCAGACTCATTCCCTGTGAGATTGTTGTATTTTTCGACGTCCAACACGAAATAAAGTAGACAACCTCTGCAGGTGTATTATGTAGAAAGCTTGTCCGGATAAGATCATGAAACATACAAATTCGTCGTAAACGCTATTCAAACAATCAGAAATCCAATCGCAGATCGAAGATATAAATATAACCTATCCCACCCTTCCTCATAGCATATACTTCATGCACTCCCTAGCATCGTGACCATCATGAAACCATTTCATCCCTAAAGCCGAACAAGTCCACCCCCTAACCTCCCATCCGCCCAAATCTCCAATCTCCCTTTCACAGGGATTTTATCACGGTGGTCGATGATGTAAGGATAATGAGTCAACGGCGCTTTACAAATCATCACCTTTGCGGCGCCGGGTTGGTTGATGGCGTCGTGGAACGGGTACGCGTGAATGAAATTCAGCTGCTGGGGGTGTCCGAGCAGGCGACCCCTACGGCGGACTTGACGAGGAGGGGAGCGTCTGTTCGATGGATGGAAAAGTTTTAGCGGAACTCTTTCAAAATATATTAACTTTAATTCAATCGTAGGAATTTCGCGATTAAGTTTAATAAATATTTTTTGATCATGATAGAGTTTATTAGGTATTTTTGATCAAAGATTAGATTTTCGAGAGAGAAAGTATGAATGAAATAAGCTATCAAGTGGGAATGAACGGTGAAACCAACCTGATGCTTCCGACGTATATCAGCGCACCAGCCAGAACAGCGCCCACGAACACGCCGGCGATGAACTCGCAGGGCCTGCAGTGGAGAACACCCTGCATCCACCCACTAAACCCTGCTACGGCGGTCTCGACAGCGGATAATGCGATATACATGACGCAGCAGGAGACCTTGCGGTTTGGTAAATGACCCCCAGATCTGGGAGAGCCTGGAGATTGCGACCGGGGTCTGGTTCCCCGAGCTTTCGAGGTCGTTGTTGGATTTCTTCGGGTCAACGCAATTTGGAACATTCACATGCTTTCCTTGACGTCATGCAAGTGCTTCGTCCATTGTGCAGCCCCGCATTGTATAAATCCGGACGAGATCGAGACGTCCTCCGCAATGGAGGATTGAATCGTCTTGACTGTGAAGAGATTCATAGATCTTTGGAACCTAGGAATCAAAATCTGACTAAAAACGCACTGCTATAGCGTATATCAGATATATTCATGTCTAACTTTATATAACTTCCCACCACATCTACAATTCACGGAATATTTGATACAATTATAATTACCAAGATACGATGACTTCAATAAACATCCCCAAAGGCTCCATCAGCCTCGCCGGCCTCCTCTTCGCCCCCACCGATTCACCCACAATCCCCACCCCAGCTCTAGTAATCATCCACCCCGGTGGCGGCGTCAAAGAACAAACCGCCCAAATCTATGCCAAAGCCCTCTCCCAACCCCCCCATAACTACACCACAATCTGCTACGATGCCTCCCACCAAGGTGCCTCCGGCGGCGAACCCCGCTTCCTCGAATCCCCGTCCTCCCGTGCCTCTGACGTCTCCGCCGTGGTAGACTACTTCATCAGCTCAGTCCCCACCATCGATACCTCCCGGATCGGAGTCCTGGGCGTCTGCGCCGGTGGTGGATACGCCATCGCGGCCGCGAAAACAGATTACAGAATCAAAGTCGTCGCGACAGTAAGTATGGTTGAAATCGGCGCAATGTTCCGTCACGGCTGGACCGGCGAAGATTCCATCTCAAAACATGTCGCCACGATTCAAATGGCATCGGATCAACGCACCGCTGATATAAAAGGTTCCGGGGAAGGTACATACGCGCCCTGGGTACCGCAGACTTGCAACGATGACACGCCGTATGATCTACAGCAAGCTTCGGAATATTATTTGACGAAGAGAGGACAGCATCCGAACGCGGAGAACAAGATGCTTGTTACTAGTTTGCCGTATCTTTTGACGTGGATTGGGTTTGCCCTTGCCGATGTGTTTTTGAAACAGCCGGTTTGCTGCGTGGTTGGAGCTGGGGCGGGGAGTAAATGGCACACGGACCGGTTAGACAATATTTTAAAGAAGAATGGGGGGAAGGGTGTGGATAGATACGTGGTTATCGAGAAGGCGACTCACATGGACTTTTACGACCGTGAAAAGTTCGTTGGGATGGCAGTGGAGGAGGTCGGGGCGTTTATGAGGGAGAAGATGATATGAATGTCTGCCGCAATGATAAAATACTCGACCCTAGCTACCTTGCCATCAATTATCTTTAATTATTCTCACAATGATATACACCAATGCATCTGCTTCATATAAATGATAAATTACACGGCCACCTTCTTCTTCCGCCATTCCAAACTCTCCACCCACTCCTTCGTCTGCAAAGCAGTACATAACGCGCTATCAACCCTGTTAATCCCCTCTTCTCTAAATATCCCCAAACTCACTGTCCCCAAGCAACTATGCAGCACATCCGGCGGCGCGCCAGGCACCTTCCCAAACCCACCAATAATATGCGCCGTACTCTCCAACAAATATTGTCTATTACTCTCCGCATCCACCAAGTGCGTCCTTTTTAACAAATCCAGACACCCGACTACCCAGAAGCTGTAACAGGTATCCGTGCGTTTATTATCACGACCGTTGAATCCATTGTGGCTTGTAGGGGCTGGGAATGGCGGTGGAGGGGGGGATATATGGCTATCCTTCGCGAACTCTGGGGAATCCACATCGGTGGGAGCTTGTTGGCGGGCTAACAGCCAGTGTAATGTTTTCTCGGGGTTAGGAAGGCCGACGGGGTATGATACCGGTGTCTTCGGTGGATTCAAGCGATCGAGTAGAGAAAGAGCTGCTATGACACAAAACGTATGACCCGCTAGAAAATAAACGAATCTCAGCGATCGAATAGCAATATATCAAAAAGGCAGGGCCATAAATTACCATGTGACTCAGCTCCAGGACGGCTACCGAACCCGTAATCGTGAGCTTCAGAAGATTGCAGATATCGCACCGCCTGGTCGATATCAATATCCTTCACCTGTCTCGATAAACTACCCTCCTCACCGCGCAGCAACCATCTGATCGCGGCTGCGAGGTATATAAACCTCGGATCGCGGGTCAACGTATGATCTTTCTCCAGATCCCCCATCCCGGTATGCATATCCGCAAAACTACCGTCAGGCCGCTGCAACAATGCCACCCACTCCAACGTTTCCTCCCGGTTAACGTTCTTCAAATCATCACCCAACGCGAGAAGAGTGATGAGACAGAAAAAGGTTCCCGGTAACGTCGGCGGATCCCATATTTCATTCTCGGGAGATCGTTTATCGGAAAGATTCGTAGCAGGGCCACCGCGGAATCCGGCGCCGGAGGGGATTTGACAGGTATACAGCCAATTTATCCAATCCTCGCGTTCTTGGGGTTTGGTGAGGTTGCCCAGCTCGCCGAGGATGTTGAGACCGTTGACGCAGAAGAATGCGAGGGAGGTGCGGTTGAGGTCGTTGGAGGTGTATTCGGTCGGTAGGAGGGTGCGGAGACATCGGAGCCAGTATTTGATGTTGCGCTGTCTTTCGAGTTTCGCGCGGGGGTTGGGCGGAGCGGGGGAGGGCGAGGTTGTCGTTGTGGTTGACGCGGTGGTGGTTGACGAGGGGTCAACTTCCGCCATTTTACAGGGAAGCTTGTTACAGCTATCGGTTGATGGTATCTGATGACGGTAAGTACGAGAAATATACCCAGGTATATGCTTTAATCCGATAATCTGTGCGACTATTTGAAAAAAGAGCGGAAATGTTCCTCAAGGCTAAAGAAGGAGACAGCTCGAAAAATGGCATGCTCGTGAATGGAAGTTGGGCCATGAAGCCAAAGCGTACTTCCAACAAACCTATTACAACCCGAACTGCGGCTCTCGACTAAATAATGCGAAGATGGAGGCACCAAGATGCGTAAACCTTATTGATGAATTACTAGATGGCCAAAAGTACGAGCTAAGTAGCTTCTAAATCCTTCAAGAAAAATTACATGTCTACAGTCGTTTAATTATCTACAGTCTATGTCGAACAACCTATCCTACTCAAAGCTAAAAAATCAATGACGGAGCAAGGGCAAGAAAGAAAAGGTTAACGAGAGACTGGGTTTTATTTCATAAATCTTTAGGATAAGCACCCTTAGGTTCAAGCTTAGAAACAGCTGCCTAGAGCTTGTGCAATTGTTGACAACGAATATTTGAAAAGGCTAACCGCTAATGCTAAGAAACACCAAAGGCATATCAGTATAATGAGAGACAAGAAACATGAATAACAGAACAAAACATCTCGCTACTAGATCTTCTTTTAAGCTTCTCACTAGGGAGTTGACATGAAGTGAGAAAAATAAAAGGCGTGGTCTCGTTGCGTCAACTGCTCTCCAAATTCCACCTTTTCGCAAGACATCTTTAAATCCCCCAAATCCAGCTTGTGTAGCTTAAAGGTCGTGAATATTTTAAGCTAGGTAGACCCTTCCATGCTGCTCTGTCGAGCTTCTCGCGCTATCGATACCGGCGGCATCCTCGTCAACGTCGTGGGTGAGAGCTTGGTACCTGTACTCCTCACCGACCATCTCCGGGATTCTCGATACGCTTCGACTAAACTTGCCTCTCAAGCTGCGGTTCCTAAGGATCGCGATGAGGATGATAAACTTGAAGACGATCATGGTGGTGGTGTTGTAGAGGATGAGACCGGCGACTTCCCTCATCTTTCGTTCTCCCCACGAGTAAGGTGCGTGCTCCGCCCAGATGGCCGCCATGATGAGGCACACGAGGTGAATGACAAAGAGGCCACATTGGAGCTGTGTTGTCAGTCTTGTCAGCAGGACGGTTCATCTTCCATGATAGAAACGTCGCTCAAGGGGTAGTGGACTTACGAAGATCAAGATGAAATATTTGAACGCGGGTTTGTCGCTTTCTTGGTGTCTTCGGATGACGAAAATTGTCGACACGAGAACGAAGAAGTCGATAAATGGAATGAAGGTTTCGAGGACGAGTGGTGTATGTGGGACATTCCAGACGCCAAAGTGATTCTTCAAATGCCAGGCGACCGATCCACAAACGATGAAGGAGATGTAGAACTGTTCAAACATTAACACAAACTTCAATATTTTTCGCGTAATACTCTCGATCTATACATACCAAGACGATGACGAAAGCTAGGAAACGACGCCTCTTTTCCGCTACAGGAATATCTTCAACACTGCGGTACGTTCTGCTCCCGTTCCTAACATCTCGACGTTTGCAGCGGTGGAAACAAGGAAATCTGAAGCTGCTTGGAATCTTGATCGAGATGTTGATGTTGATTGTCTTGTAATCATCATCCGGCTCGGAGGGGTCTTCAGAAGTGTGCGAAGGAGGAGGTCGGTGGACTGTCTCTTGACGGGTGGGATGATATCTCGGTTGAACAGCGGAGAGAGCTGGCGAGCCAGTCGCCGGAGTTGAAACTATCACTGGCTCCGAGTTGATAGGAACGGCCGACTCGACGACAGGAGGCTTGCTCATACTTGGGTCCGACATTTTTTGCATTTACGAAGAGGAAAGGATCCCAAGGAACTAGATTTCCCTCAAAGTTGTCACGATTTCTTTTTTTTTTTTTTTGGTTTTTGTGACTTCAGAAGAAAATGGAAATAAAAATATCGAAAGTGTTGAATATGTTGTAAGATTTATAATGAGTGTCCGAAGTGCTTCTCTAAAACAAAAAGAAGATCTAGATATCCACTCGGAGGGGGCTTATTATATTATATAACTCTTCAGATCCTTTGGAATTCTCCTGCTGGGTGCCCGGTTGGAGGCAGAGCCCCCTCGAACATTGCCTCCTCTGATACAAGGGGGGACCGCCCACCCCCAAATCGATAAGGCTCGTTGGTTAACGCCAGATGTGCAGGAAATCGAACTGCATCTCGCTCAGGAGGGGCATTGATAATCGATTCGGGCTATTCAAAACCCTCCAAAATACGAGAAGCACTGCCAGCAACTACCAGACCTGCACCCGGTATCCTAACTCCCTTTTCGATTGTTCTTTGACCCCATTCATCCATCAAAACAAAATGCAAACTCGGGAGTCGTACAACGAGGCCGCGCGTTCTCCAATGATGGCGCTCTTCAGCGACCATTTTCTTACCACCCCTCGTCGTCTTGGCTTCATATCGCTACGTGGGTCATGTTCGACGCTAAGAATAGCAGATAGCTTGTTTGGCCGCGAAGGCAGGCCTCATTGCGGAAGGCGGGTGCTCTGTTTTGTTAGGCGACGCTCGTTCAACAAACACCACCAACAAACACGACTTTTACCACTGTCCGATAACGTAGCCACCAAGCAGTAAGAGGAAAACACCACGATGCTGGCTGGTCGTTCTGACTCGATTCCGGGCTCTCGGTGATGCATGATGTAAACACCTCGTTCAATTAAGCGACCTCCCCGACCTTCCCACGCGTAGAAAGGCTGATGAATCTTCAATCAAGCCAAGTGTTCTAATCATTTGTCCGTGGTTTTTGTGCCGCAAACCTGCAGACTACCCAAACTGTTGCAGATTGCGACAGGAGGGTACGTAAACATTCAACGGAAAGGTACCATCTACCCACGACTTGTCAAATATTAAAGTAAACCTCGTGAGCGAAATTTGTAAACATTAAGATATCAGAGGCTGCCAACGTCAGATACTCGTCAACGGGCCCAGCTTGTTTCTTCAGAAAATCTCCAGTTTCAGGGTGTACTTGCGAGTTGCACCTTCGAGGCCAAATTGTTAGAACCCGGTGGTGAGAATAGCGAAGTCTCAGACCTCCCGGGTACTTTTGGAACAAAAGCCAATCAAGATCTCGCCAAAGGAAACCCGCGGGGCCGATTATGGTCGGCCCGATATCATGGCTGTGCTAGGCGCGGGGCCGGCTGACACACTTCTCAACCTTAGCTAGTACTTTGGCCACATACTTTATATAAAGCAAACCCGTCAATTGATTTGCTTATTGTAAAGATATATTCACAAGCACGATTGTATTGTGGAGACGATCAGAAAGATCGCTGGTTAATGAAAAAACTTGAAAACTCAAAAAGTGTAAATTTTAAATATTACTCAGTATGAATACTACCTAGTAAATTCGTTTATTATGAATACTTATTCAACCTACTTAGGTATATTCATAATAAACGAATTCCTAACCTAGTTTGAAGTTAACTTCAAACTTATTCATCATCCTTCCATCCACCATCACACATACAGACATACAGACATACAGACATATATACATCGCCATCGTCATCATCGCCATCATGAATTTCGCGCGTTTCCTGCGCCCTCACAATCTCCTCTCTCGCCCCTCTCTGTCCCGTCCCCCTCTCTCCCGCCGTCTCGCCACTCCACCAGTAGGTCCACGGATATTTCGTTATTGCTTATTAACATATTAATCCTGTATCTATTCCCCACCAATCAATGGCAATATGGATCAAAAGATCGATTTCCTCATGATCAAAGCAGTCGAGCTTAACAAGGTGATACTTTTCCAAAATATCAAAATACACGGAAATACAATAATTACTAAAGTGAATTGTTGAATAGTCTGTAGCAAAGATCAATGAACAGCTTCGTTTCTTGACCGTCGGGATTGGCGCTACATTTGCTGCGACATGTGCTATATATGCTGGTGGAGCTGGGGTGAGAGGCTACATATTCAACAGACTTGATTTTACATGGCTGACTGATATTTCGATTTTATTCATAGTTACTTGTATGGTATATCAAAGACTCTATTAAAGAAAGAGGGGGGTCTCAGGCTACCTAGTACTGTGACTCGATTGGCAGAGCGCGTATGAAGGACTTTAGCTAGTTCTTGGAGCATGCGAGGGTATACCCGTATAACTCCGTGATATACATATCGATACGAGATTTACATTCCATCTGCAAGTCGGAGTCATGCTTCGATACTCTAATCGGAGAAACCTTCAAACAATAGCATTGTTTGATCGCGGAGCTCTTGAGATTCCGTTTGGAAAGAGTGAAGGGTAATTATATCGTGGTGCGGGCTAAAATGAGTATAACCCCGTAGCTTCCCGTAGCGCAGCGAAGAAATATATTTATCAATAAAAATCGGTATAATCTCGTAGGAATACTTCAAAATAAGCGCATCCTTGCCGTCGTTACCCTTCCTACGGGTAAACTTGATTTAGTTGCAACAACAGCGTGATGCCTTCAGTAAACCCAACATTGGCCACCCGCCGGACGGAACGCCAACGGACGGGAAGATTATAAACCAACAATTCGTAACATTCCATCTAAGCATGATGATAAGGAGACATTGCCATTCTAGATCTAGACTCATTATATCAAGCGTGATTGAATACGAGCTGTGTCGGAAACCGGAACCGTGTAGCTTCCTAGTTTAGCGTCCACTGTGCCGCCTCTACCGAAAGCGAAGGGAAGACTGACGAACAATTGTCGCCTACAACGTGTAATAAGGCCACAGTTGCTTCTCGCATCAAATACTGTGCCAGTCTGGAGACCAACACTCGCCTGTTAAGAAGGTAAATGTACAAGGGATACCGGGTGACTGTGCTCCCCCCGAATTAAGTCCCGGAAACGCGTTAACGCTGACGTCAAATAACTCTAGAAATACTAAATATTATACTACCAACTAATACACATTCGCGGCTTCATCAAATGTCATTCTTTCAAAGTGAATAAAATTTCAAATGCATTTGTAGCATTCAAAAACTCGTGATTCAAGACACCAATGTATCCCGGCTCCATATTCCCATGCGTTGGTTATCAAAATACAACAGTCGCGGACTTGACGGGCGATATCAAAGTGACGAATACTCATTATTACCTGCACATCATCATGATCTATTTGTACACTCAAAGGCTCAAAGCCGCTAAGAAGAACTTTTCCCCTATCTAATGCAATCTC
Source organism: Dactylellina leptospora (assembly GCA_036971365.1). Lineage (NCBI taxonomy): Eukaryota > Fungi > Ascomycota > Orbiliomycetes > Orbiliales > Orbiliaceae > Dactylellina > Dactylellina leptospora. Next base: position 39,315 of record JAJTUC010000028.1, on the reverse strand, counting down.
AGGTATCAATTACACCCAAACACTCTTAACGTCTCAACAACCCCCTCGCCCTCCTCCTCTCGTCTCTCGACAATTTCCACTCCACCCGCTCCACATCTCCATCCTGTTCAACATCACTATCTTTCTTGAGAATCTCTACAACCTCATCTTCCTCCATGTTCAGAATCATCACGATTTCGCTAGCCTTCGCGAACAATTCTCTCAACCCATACTTGCCTTCTCTTACCACCGCTGCGATAACTCCACTAACATCCCTATCCAGTCTGATAGCCCCTAGCTCGTTAATTTTCCCACTCAAGCCCCATAACCTCTTCGCTAGCAAGTTTGCAACAGACACCGCCGTCGTTGATAATAATTTATCGTAACTATTCGGCGTCATCACTCTCTTCAACGGGAATACCAAATGATGAAATCCCGCCGAAAACCTAGACATGACCGCATTCACACCACCATCTCCGTTTTCATCATCGGATTCCACTTGAATCCCTGCATCCCCCTCTTTAATCACATATTCAATTCCAGAAAACGACTCGGACATCAAAGGCCGTAATCGCGGCCTGATGACTTGATTATACAACACCTCAATCGCATTCTCGTGAAGATTCCCCGCGCGGACTGTGAACCCAGAAACCAACGAATTCAATGCATTCCTCACAGCCAATGATTCTCCTTCAAAAGGAAACTTGGCTTCCAAATTCTCTTCTCTCGATGGCTGCTGCGGTATATGATGGTCTTCTTCGTCCGCGGGTTCGTCGAGATACGTGCTGATGATCCTGGTAACGTACTCTATCGATACATCCAAGTTGTTCGTCAGTACACAAAATGCGATAACTTTATCGTCTGGTGGTGGTGCGTTGACGTTATTCGATTTGGGATAACTATCGTGCTGCATTCGTCTTTGCATCATGCCAATAAAATCGCCCTCGAGGATGCGTTTTACTGAGGCAACGACTTTTTTCACTAGTGACAGAGAGCATGTTGCGAGAGTCCGTTTTATGACGTTTCGTACGAGGTACATGACGTCGTCCACGGACAGAGTGATGTAAGGTGTGGTGGTGTTCTTGAGCGGTCTGGATGGGTTGAGATGGAGGTCCGGAGGGAGTTCATCGAGTTGGAAAGCCTTTTCAACAGATCTTCGGAAGAAAAAGGTAACCATGACTTCGAAAGGGACGGAAAGTTTGTTTTCGACACGAGAGGAGAGGACGGATTTGAGAATTACTGGGGGGATGATCAGAGGTGGCTCCTGAGGAGGGCCATTTGTGGTGGGTGTGGTTGGAGGTAAGGGAGGCATGCATTTCCGTGCGATGAATCGAGAGTATAGAGACCACCGTGATATCATGACACCGAGTTCGTTGAGATGGCCGTCTATTTCTTTGACGTCGACACCATCGTCTTCGCTGTTTCTAGAGGCTAAACCGCCAGGTCGTGGGGACCCACTGCGCGGGGTGCCACCCGAGCCCGATGGACCAGCAAGGAAAGACTGGACTAGGAAAGAAAAGGCGTATGATTTGATATCGGCCAGCTAGACCATACCATTAGTAGATGCTACGGGAAACTGGGGAATGCAGATTGCTTACCTTGCGATTGATAGTTCGCTCGTCCCAAAAGCTATCAATTACAATTCCTCCCTGGGTATCAACTTCGATTTGCAGCTTGTCGATAACTTTGACCATTCTCCCTACCCCGTAATGCTTTTCAACCAAAGGCGTATGTCTCTCCACAAGGCCAGCCATATATTCAAACAATTGACTTAGCAGCCCCGCGTAGAATAAAGGCCCGTCGTTCTTTCCCCCTCTTACCGCCCTCATGCGCTCAGCCACACCTCTACAAACATACCCGCCATAAACTTCCAACCCCGTATCCGACCTCCCGATCAGTGGAAAGAGCTTGAAGTATCGCGTTATCTTCTCTCCATCGCCTGTTTTGGCAGCTTTATCAAACTCCCTCAAAAATAACCCACACAGGCTTTCCGCGGCATTTGATAACGTCTTACTAGGCGGCTCGGGTTCTTCAGAAGTCGGCACCATCTCTTCCGCAAACTCAGACTTGATGATGTTTTCCGGGATCTGCGACGCGCGGTGCAGGTATTGCGCTGCGGTTTCCCAGTCCTGCGCGGCACCCATACTTCCAGATACACCCAGAACGCAGGTCTTGAGCTCCACGACGGATTCAACGAACTGTAACGTAGCCCGAACATTCTCCTGTTCGATGTCCAATAGCTTTACGGCGGATGATATACGTGAAGCGGTGCTAGCAGCGCCGGAGAGCATACCAGATGAGAGGCCGCGGGCCGCGACGACTTGTGTTCCCAATCTGGCGCGGATAAGATCAAGACGGGATAGCTCGCGCGAGAGTTCATCCTGTGAGGCGAGAAGAGCATTCAGGCGGGATGAGATCTTGGACTCTTGAGCGGTCAGGTTCGCGAGACATGCTTGTATTTCGTCTACCGTGGAGGCGTTATCGATGCTCGCGAGGGTCGTGGGGAGGTCATCCTCCTCTGTTTGCGCAAGGTCCTTTGGGTACGCTTCGTTTTCGTCATGGCCATGGCGGCCATTGTAGGGCGCCCGAGTTTTGAGTAGGTCGGCGCTGCCATTGAGGCTGCCGTGCCGGTGGTCAGCCATTGACTTGCATCAGCGACACGGCTTCTGAGAAGATTCGCGGTGTCGAGGTGCCGCAGGATATCGGTTTGTTTGGTGTTCGGGGAGCTTGAAGCTTGGAGCTCCACTGTGGTCACAACCAACGACACGACCAACACAATCTGACATTCGACTTGAGAGCAACCACTCGCGCATTGATTGCAGGGAGTAACTTCGCATCTCTTCGCATCTGTAAGCGCTGCGGAGTGTAGGAATAAGAATGGCGATAATATCTCTGGGTTCTCTACACCTACACAGAGTTATTATCATCACCATCGATCCAGGTATACACACATGTCTAAAAATATAAAAATTTAGATCAACACAGACGGTTGACCGAAACAAAAAAAAGTCAAAAAGATGATGACAAGAGGGGGATTCGAACCCCCGCGGGCGAACGCCCATGAGAACACACTGATTTGCTCAGCGAAGCTTGCGCTTGAGTCACACGCCATAACCACTCGGCCATCTTGCCGTTGGATGATGAAGTCATCGCAAATGCTCTTCATCAAAGCGGTCACGTCTGGATCATGCGAAGCGCTGGATAACACAAATATTCACACGCAAATGGCCCTCCATGAAGATGAATATTTTACACTCCTTGAAGGTCCAGATGTAAATACAAACTGATTATGCGTGGCTAAAAATGAAGTGAAGCTACATTATTCTATATATTTTAGATTGTTCAGCTTATTTTATGGGGTCATTGACGTCAACCTATCAATTAGTTTCAGCATCCCAACCTTGAGACATGTCTCCGAAGCCCAGATATCTGCATCCAGATGGCAAGTGACTTCATGAGGAGAAATGCATTTCTTGAAGGGCACTCTTTTCCGTTGCATTCACGAATAAACACCACGTAAGTCCCATAATGTAGCCCAACCCTGTCATAATTGCGCTGAGTATTGATATGACGACAGTTTGGAAGTCAATACAGGCCGCGGCGGGTTTACTCGACACTTGGAATACAAGATCAGCCAGCAAAGCGGGCACAATTTTCCATCCAGCACAAATTAAGGATTATTCACGATCATCTGGAAATCTTCATTCGTACTAAAATGGCGGATGAAAACGAACATCGATCTGATATTTCCTTTCACTCTAAGAATAGCTTCGCAATGATATCTGATCTTAATTATGAAACAGATTCTAACAGCGCTATCTTGCTTGAAGTCGAAGGGACAGAAAACCATCTACTCGCCGGTTCCGAAGATCTGTCGGAGCCTCGATGTCATATATTGTTACCCGCAAGTCCTGATCCTATAATTGAGAAACGAGGTAATGAACTCGACGCAAAGATGCCGATTCCAGATAATGACACTCAAGTGAACGATGGATTTCTATACGAGCTCGGAATCGCGAGGATTGCAAAAGCTGTACCAGCAAAATCTGTAGTCAGAGTTTATATTGTTGGTGGAGGCAGATCAAAGAGGCAGATGCCATCTCGTCAATAATATATATCGAAAAGATTTTCAAGAGCTTCGACTGCGAGATTGAATCAAACCTTTGCCGCAAGGGTAAATCAGCAAAAATAAAGTTCGTCTTCCATGGAACTAAACCGAAAGCGCAAACCGGAAGTAGTCTTGTCTAAAGAAGGCAACTTAACTCAGACATTAAACTCATCACGCGCCTTTAAATCAACAGAGCTCAAAGCCGTTGAAACAACATCGTTAGCCAATTTCCAGGCACTAGTTTACTAGGGTGGGGCATCCAGGCGTTCGACACGAGATCCCGGCACGATCGAGACGAAGAAATGTGGGGAACTGCGGAGCAACGCAGCGCACTGTTGGAGAAGACCCCAAAGCCTTTAAAAAGAGCACCGTCGAGACGACCCTCGTATCAAACGAGCAGTTATTATTCTCTCCCTCGGAATCAGAAGATTGAATAAAAGGGAGGCTTGTGAAGGTCCGATCACCTCTTTAACTCATTTTCGTCATATTCTGCCACCAAGGAAATAATCTCTCAATTGACACGGCAGACGAAAACTCTCAAATTCAAACGATGTCCGCGTACACCCCTCAACCATATCCCGACACCACCCTCCTCATCTCAAAAGCCGCCGCGGTCACCGGCGGCTGCACGGGTATCGGACGGGCGATTGTCAAGGAGCTAATACATCACGGTGCCGTTGTTGCTGTAAATCACCTCGACGACCAGGTTTCCAACTCCGCGTTCGCCTCCCTCAAGTCCGAGATCACGGACACCCTTCCCGCTTCATCTTCGATTGACGATGTCCTAATCTCAGTTCCCGGGGATATCTCACTCCCCGAAACATCCACAAACTTCATCGCCGCCGCGGTGGCAAAATTTGGTAAATTGGACATCTTCGTGTCAAACGCCGGGATCTGCGACTTTCACGAGTTCCTTTCGTTACCGGCTTCGCTGTACCAAAAACACCGAGCTGTGAACATGGATGGCGCGTATTACTCCACCCAAGCCGCAGCAAACCAGATGAAGACCCAGGGAACCGGCGGTAGCATTATCGGCATATCCTCGATTTCCGCTCTCGTCGGCGGCGCCGGGCAGACCCATTACACACCCACCAAAGCCGGTGTGCTGAGTTTAATGCAATCCGCTGCCTGTGCGCTGGGCCAGTACGGAATCAGGTGTAACTCCATACTACCGGGAACAATAAGAACGCAATTGAATGATGAGGATTTGAAAGATGTTGTCAAAAAAGAGAGGACGGAGTCTCGGATAGCGCTGGGCAGATTAGGTGACCCTAGCGATATCGCGGGGCCGGTGGTGTTTTTAGCGAGTGATCTAGCGAGATATGTGGTGAGTTTCTTATTATCTATATTGACACGCTCTTGAAGAGATTACATGCTGATCCTAGTTTTTATTATTATGTAGAGCGGGGCGCAGATATTAGTGGGTAAGTCTATATCCCTCATGATACTTTATATTCTCGAGTATTTGCTAATTATATGGTTAGATGGAGGTGCGTTCGTAAACTTCCAGTAAAGTGGACCTCGTGGAATCACGTTTTTTCGGCTTGTTCGGTCAAATCGCATTTGGCACGAGCTTCAATCCATCCTGAGCGGCTGCACCTTAGGCTATCATGCTCAGGGAATCCAGAGTGTACATATATATCATATATCAAGTTGCATTTTGAAGGTGTTTGCGTACAAGTTTTCCATTGTATTGAAATAATGTTAGCTTAAATTAGCTATAGCATCAATGGTCCATTCTGATAGACGTTGTGAAAGGTAATGAGGTATGAAAAAAACCAACTGGGTATCGCATCTTTGTGCGCCGCATAATACCACAAGGATAATCGCTTCCAGAAACCCCGGATGAATAAATGCAGGCATTCATCAGGCAGATTACTACCTCTCCATCCGAAAAAAAATATTGCGCCAAATATTTGCTTCCGCTTTGAAAATGCATAACGGTGACAACTTGAACGAAGAAGAAAAAGAAGCACCATGAGAAAAAAAAAAAAATAAAAAACAACCCTGTTCTTGTTGTTTCATCCGTTTTCGTACCACGTATTCAGGAACGATGAGGCATTTGTTGGTACGAGCGGTCGGACGTCTTTTAAGCTGCAGCTATCTCGGCATCCTTTCCGGCGTCTTCATCTGCCTCGCCTTCATCCGCAGCCGTACCGGGAGCATCCCGGATCATACTGAACAAGGTACAAGCCGCTTCCCCGTCGTCACATTTAATATCCTTGACGAACCTGAATCCCATCTTTTCATAAATCTTGACGTTCGGTTCGAACTTGGAGCTTTCCAGGTAGCACGGTACTCCTTCGGCGTCAGCCTGATCGAACACCACTTTCATCAGGGCTTTCCCGATACCTTTGCCCTGGCATTCCGGGTGAATTGTCAGGATGTTACAAAACCAGTAACCTTCTGGATTCGTCCAGACTTGGGACTGCATCTTGCCCTGACATTCTTTCCAGAGATAATATCGCTGCATGTTTTATATGTCTTAGCGAAAAAAAAAACTATACATTTATCTCGTGATTCCCGAAGAACCAACCGGGAAAACAAGAAACGCCAGGGGTTAAAACATACCTTTGTCTTTAAACCTCCTCTACCAAACTTCGCGTTCATACCCAATTGCCGAAACCACAGAGCCCAATCTTCCCACCAATCGCTCCACGACGGTTTCTGTTCCAACGGCTTTGGTCCGACCCACATGGCGACCCCAGCGCATCGTTTCTCGGGTGTATGCGCAACGTAAATATGACCGTTCCGCATACCCCATTTCATACGGATGGTTAACGATGCGTGATTCCGCTTCGGGGAGAACTTTGAGCGGTCGTATATCCATTCTGCGAACGGGTCATCGGCGAAAGCTAGCTGGATGGTCTTGATGGCGTGGTCAATGTCCTTTGTCGTGAGTTTTGCGATTTCGACGCCGTTATTATCCGTGGGTTTCGCCATATTGTAAGATATGTCTCGGTCGACTTTTTAATCAATTGGCAACGTATGTTCGAGTGTGAGTGCGCGTGTGAGTGTAATTGTGTGCACGAGGACTTCTTGCGAACTCTTTCTGGTTTTGACAGAGTGAAAAATTGAGGGGTTCGGTCACAATTGGTTCTTTGAGCGACTACGAGGAGATAAGGGTTGTAGACTTCGACGATGTAGAATAGATATTGGGCTACGAGATCTATCTATACAAAACCTCAAACTCTCTACCTTTGTTCTTCCTCTGAATACGCTTCCTTTCGAGACGGAGGCGGTCGACGTTAGATTTTTTGAGTTGCAGGTGTTGGCGTTGGCGGTTGAATGATATGGCCCGGCAGACAGGTTGGGTGACAGCCCGGGGAAACGTTCTGGACCGGCTTTCAGCTTGGTATCACAGATATGATTGGCTTGAGCTCACGGACACCTTCACAGCGGATGGGATGGATGTGCGAGTGTTCAATCCAAGGAATTGTGGAGTGTAGACGGCGGGTTTGGGGAGGGTGGAGAGGAGAGGAAAACTGCGGAAATGTCTGCCGGAAGCAAAGCAAAGAAAATCAGTGCCCTTTCTTCCCTTCCTTCGACTCCCGAGCGGAAAGGCANAAAAAAAAAAAAAAAAAAAAAGAAGGGTCCTCCTCGGAAACAGAATGGCTAGCAAGCTTAAGCTTAAACTCTTTCCTCGCTCATGTCCGCGAGTTAGTCGAATGGGCTGGTGACATTGTGAACTGTCTCAAGCAAGAGCGAGTCACACTCCCGTCTCCGGGCCATTGGCGCAACTTCGCGATTGGACGAAGCCCGCAGACCCGTCTGCAGCGCTGTTGAAGTTCATCACCTCTTCTCTCTCATTTTCACATCTCGTGCTGCGGAGACTAATCGCTGGTTCACCCCCATGCCCCGCCAGGCCCCCCGTAGATCCACGATACCCTTACCCGATATCCCTTAAGCGGACATACCCAGGCAGAAAACGTGGGGTTATGGTTCATTAACCTTCCATAAGGTAATGCTCGCATCTCCAACCGTGCCAAAAAAGTTACAGAAACGATACGTTCGAGGTCGTTACACACTCAGAAAGACGCGACCCCCCGCATGGACCTTCTCTATTGGGAAGGAAAAAGCCTGGTCACATCCGAATATAATATGCACGTACGCAGCCTTTTACCAATGCAATTAATGGAAACAAAGTGTCAACGGTTTACTTATAGTGTACGGCAGCGGGTTCGTCGGGTAGATGCCCAGGCGAGGTCTCTGGTTGGCCGCCCATTTTAGATTTCAAAAAGAATAAAATGTGAATTAAAAAAACATGGTCACTGGGCCGCTTTATTAAGGTTCTTGGCGAATGCATTGTGCCAGTGAATTGAGATGCTTGATGATGCAGCGTATCCTCTTTTTCGACTTATAATGCGCGAGATGGAGACTAGATGGAGACATTGCGAAGATGCATAGAAAATTTTTCCCACGGTATCTTTTGCGCCCGTGATTTCCTATTGTCATTATCAATATTGTATCGGTATCGAAACCTCACTTTTGAAGCTCAACCGCTTGCAATCCTTTTTTTGTCAGCTGAAAATAGAGATGAATCCGGTTTTGCGCGACAGAAGCGAAGCTCCACTTCAAGGTGCCCACTCTTAGGCAAGAACCAAAATAGCTCTGAAAGATTGGTCCTTTTTCCCTTTTCAAAACCTTGGATTGATTATAAAGATGTGGGGAAACCATCTCGCAGGCTTGCGTCGCACTTCGCTGGATAGCAGCAGCCTCGGCAAAGAAGCTCAAATGCAGATTAGCTCCTAGCTTCCCAATAGCTTAAGACGATTTAGGGAGACAGCGTTACTTCCCTCCAACTAACTGCGAAACCAAGGCATTCGTGCAGCTAGAACCCTGGTATCCCTATTTCGCTAAAGTACGAAGTACCCAAAGCATAAATTTGAGATCTCTTTTTAATTTCTTGCTTGATTTTTTTTTTCTATCCCTTGGATCGCATGCTGCATCACTAAATTTAAAATCTGAAAAAGTTGATATCTTTTCTCCGTCTTGACGTCAATGGCGCCGGCTTTGCCGCTGGTTTCCTTGAAGGCAAACTTTGAGCAATCAGTTCAAGACAGGAAATTTGGATCGAGGGTAACAAAATAAAATCTCAGAAATGTCAAAAAAAGAGCGGCATACATGAAGAACCGGCGATCCTTGTGGGGTCTCTGCCAGCTGCCATCCAATATGCGATCCTATGGCGTTGAAGAGCTCGAAGAGTGGAGACCCTCTCCGAAACTCGCGCCGTCGCCTTTTTCATATATCATATTCGGCACTCGTATCTCGGTGTATCACGCCGCTTGAGGCCGACAAGTTGCTATCAGACATGAGTCGTTAAGTACCAAAAGTAGACGTCTGATAAACAAAGAGCAGCTGTTCTTCAGAAAGAGAGTAGCTTGTAGGACCCTTGGCGAGTTGGTGGCCCGTGAGCGCGCCACGGTAGTAGCTAGACCCTTCGGAATGTGCCACCGTGCTAAAAAAGATGTCTCCCTTCCATAACGGCTATTGAAAAGTATCACGAGGCTTCAACCTGGCTAGGAGGCAAAAACAAAGATAGCTAAGAACACATGGTCTATGTATTTACAATTTGATAATGGAATGCACCATCGAGCCGGAGCTGAAGTTATTCGCTAATTATCTTGGAATGTTTGCGCACGTTCCACCAGGATAAAAGTTGGCGATCCCAAGAAAAAAAAAAAAAACAGAATCCTTCGATCGATCCGGTGACAAGTTGAGCTATTCGATCGATTCCCGTTCAGAAATCGTCCAAGGTTACCATCGGCCGTATATTGCCTTTTCAAATAAAGAAATACCCCAAAGTTTCACTTTTGTAAGCCTAAACAGACTATTATAGCCTGACAGGATGGAAATGTTCGGGAACTTGATAGAGCCCGAGGGGGCCGGATGTAGGCTAGTCGAACCCTCGTCTTAACTTCTTTATTTCTGGTAAAACACGGGAAAGCTGGAGACAAGATAATGTTAATAGTATTTTTATTCTAACGAGTTCCGCGATAGGTGGAATGCGACAATCCGCGGGTTAATATGTCTTTTGGCGGAAAGACGCAAGCCGGCAAAAGATAGACATTGTGACATTGCATTCGTTAGTATGTTGGTGGCTATAGACGTGTCCGCGTGCGCCCCGAGTTTCCTAGGACTTCGTTCCACAGGTTCTCTAGTGCTTTTTTGTTTTTTCCCTTTCACTCCAAAAAACAAAAGAAAGAGAGAGAAAACTAGAGGGCCATTCACTTGGGCATATCAGACGATCTTAATATTTGAATTTGAGCCTGTACCCGGAGGATAGAACTGAGGTTGCCGAGAATCCCAGTCGCAGCATCCTCTTTATCCATAAGGCATATACCGAGAGTGTATCTGATTCTCAGGTTTGGCTGGAACAGCTCTCGTAGGCTAGCAGCTCTAGCTTCAATTTCAGCTCGTGGATAAGATTGTTGAACAATGCAATGAGATGACATGATTCGCACCTGCGGGTAAACGAAGTGGCTTGCCGAACGTGCATATTAGAAAAAAAGATAAGTGGGATTTTTAAATCTTCAAGAATCAAAAACGAGAAAGATCATCCAAGCTGCCAGAGCTGGAGATAAAACGCGATACAGGGTATTCCGAGTGGGTAGCGGATTTCCATTATTAATATCATTCCGAGGTCCAGCGACTTATTCACATATCGGATTGTTTTTTTCAGCGCTGTCAGTTATCAAACGCCATACAACTTTCTGGGTTTCAAGTTGACGGCGACGTTGATGATACTTGCTCAAGGGCAGATATAGGGTGAAGCTGTGGGGCCGGACCTGAAGAGTCAACATGAGGTTTATTCCAATTAGAAGAAAGCTGTCGAAGGCTATGCATGTGCATAGACGCCTTTCGACATCAGCCAGTTGCCGTGTGTGAGCGTCCAGGCTAGCCAGTCGGGCTTTTAAAGGTGATGTGTCGACGCATACCGTCCTGCGCGAGCCGTCGTAGAGAAACTATTAAAGAACGGCTAGTACTGAGTTTTAGTCACAGGTTGAAAAAGAAATCACAGCCTTCCCACCTTCCGTCCGAGATATTCGATGGTGAACTTGATATTCGCTTAGCCGACGATGCCAATCGAGCTGTCCATGATCGGCGGGATGCAGCAGTCGGGTTTCGTCGTATTGGTTGGCTCGGGTCTCCCAAGCGAGAGAGCGTCGTCCCGAGCACAAACCTACCGGACGAGACTCTCGATCAGAATATCCGTCCAACTACAGGCCTTAGGAAGCTTCCAACCCTTTTCCCCCCTTCGATGTTGAGGAACAAAGGCTGTCGACGTATTTCCTTCGCTCGTTTTAGCTCTCTGGAAGTTTCCGTGACTTGGATGCTTGGTAAACTATTAGGCTTTCTAGCATGATGGCTTTCAAGAGTCTTGGTTTACTTTCCCCACCTTGAGGAGGCAAGGTTAACAGGATCAGACTAATAGCGAGCGCCCCATACTATCACGCGTAGAACAAGAAGCCCTGTCCACTTTTCTGGACCGTTGGATAGCGGGGTTAGATCAGTATGATTTTAATATCATTGGATTTATCATCATTAGTCTGTGGAATGACAAGTGACCGCGAGCACATATATACCAAGTGTCATTAATCAATCCGCTTCGTATAGCAGCAGGATGAGATATGCGCTTAACGGCATGTCGAGCGATTACAACTACCGGAGTATAAATCCCGATTGCTCGACACCTAACCGTTCTGCCTCTCCCTTTGATTCTATTTTCATGTGCGACCACTTTTTTTTCTTCCTCTTGCAGGTGTGCAGGAGACCCGTCTGGGAGTGCTTTGACTCTGTCCTCCTTACCTCGCTCGCTACTCGCTTGGCTTGAAGCACAGGAAAGGCTGCAGGAAGCAATCCAATGTAAAAAAAAAAGCCAAACGGGTGGGGTCCCGAATTTCACCTGAAAGGCGAAATTGGTTAAAATTGGATGTGCTTTGCTGTCTGCGCGCGCTCACGAGCGAGCTCGCGATCTCCGCCCTAAGACTTTTTTTGGTGGGCGGATCTTAAAGTTAGGACTTCCTCCATGCAAAGCAAGGGCAACCACAGAGCAATCAATGGAAAACAGCGTGATATCTCGTAATTTACACGGTCGAGAACAGAATAGAACAGGGAGGGATAATGACGTTGTCTGTACCGTGTAAGACGTTACGTGTTCCTAGCTGGAAGGGTAAAACGGGCTGGGATTTTTTTCCGATGCATCTTTCAATATGTACATGCGTTTCGTATCAAGGAAAATCGTAGGTCCGAATGTAGGCGCTTCCCTGAACAAAAATTTAACCTGGCGAGATAGGTTAAAAAGGCATTCGATGCAAGAGGAAGGCAAAGGAAGGAGAGCAAAAGAAAGTTTAAGCTACATGGACAGAAGCGAGGGGCGAAACCCGTCAGCTCATCCATGACACTGACAAGAATACAAGCGGCGAAGCTCGTTGGTTCATCAGTTGGATGCTTTACCTGGAAAACGCATGCGAAGCTGCTGCTTAAGAGCTTAGCCGGTTCGGCATCTCCATTTTGCATATTTGGCGAGAAGAGAACACAAAAATCGGGGTCTCTTTTTTTAAGAGAAATCTGGGCCTATCGGAGCTTGCTGTCGAACATGTTGGAATGGTCTGACCACTGGAGCATCAACACGACCCAGCGGGAAGAACCTAAAAAGAATCGATCGAGCTCGAGTGGATTGATTATTGATTGAGAAAGAAAGAAATAAAATTTTTTTCGTGGTATGCAGCTCTTTCCTTTCTGTTCGTGTTCCGCGATGCACGGTGAAAGCCCCAAAGTGGATAACGGGATACGGGACACACAACCGCGGGCCTTCGAGGTTCTTGATGCTGTGGGGAGATGATAATGGGCAGAAACGGGGGCGTCACGTCGGCGCGGCCTGGTTCGAGGTTCTCGACTCATGGCTTTCAGATATAGATAGGACGACTGGGTCGCTTGAACTTACTCGTGATTTCCCTCTGACACTGACTTCACGAGAGCAAGAGCGAGAAAGTATAAATTTTCAAGGGCGAACCCCGGCAAGGCAATGAATCCTGAAAGCACGCCCTGCCTGGGGGGTCATACCACGAGAATCGGGCTGGGATGCGAGCCGTGTAGTGTAGCGGAGAGAGGGTGGTGGTGTGCGTTGCCTTCGAAGCCCAGGCTGGCCGGGCCAGACCCACTCGTTCACGTCTCTCCAGATGCTCCACCCCGGTGCGACTTCCCAGTCGCTGGCTTGCTGGCTGACTCCTGGCTGGCTGTGGGCTTACTCTGGACAAGCCGCTTTCTTTTCTTCGCCTAGACCGTGAAAGCCATTGGGGAGCTAAAATGTTGGCAGCTGGTAGCTAGGCCAGACTCGAGTCGTCCTCCACCGCGCACCACGAGCACCGGAAAGAGCGACAAGCCACTGGCGATAACGACTTGCTGGATTGAGAGGACGGACAAAGGCGTCCAGGGTGCGAGCGAGAGACATCATGGCCTGCCCGAAGAGCTGAGATGATGCGAACGAGCAGCGTCGACATGTTCGAGGCTGTTTCATGCGATCTCGCATGAGTTCAAGCAGCGAGGTCCGGTTAGGACAGGCAGCGACGTTATCTCCTGTTGGAATACGGGGCTCGCAGCTAGCTCCCATGCGCGCCCATGAAAAGGGCAAATGCAAAAGGAGCAAAGACCAAAGGTCAAATGCAAAGGGCCGTGGTTCCCTGGTAAACTCGAACAAAGCCTTCGTTCTTATTTTTATATTTCACGCAGTCGAGACATCCGGCATGCAGCCAAGCCGAGCTAGCTAGTCGCTGCCCCATACATCCCATGAGAAGCCATCCATCCCCATCCACGACGGACGTTAGCACCGGGTCGAGATAACTATACGTGTGTATATAACGTCCGCTGTCCTCCTCTCCGGCTTCCTTGTTTCCCTCCCTCTCCCCCCTATAAACTCTGCCGTCGTTATTTCTGTCCCGGTGTGACCCGACCTCTCCGTGTGGGTTGATATATATCACTCTTATACACTCTCGTGACCTGAAACTCTCCAGTCACGTTAGCTAGCCTCCCACCTCGCCATCTCGCAGACGTTCGCTCGTTCTTGCTTGAGACACTCGCATATCCTCTGGACCCGTACACATACATCCATATCCTTATCAATACTATCCATCGAGGCCAGCAGTCGTTCACTTCTAGCGTTGTTCAACAGCAGGCAGATCCACTTCGAACTCCATAAGCGCAAAGACACCGGAAAGGATCCCATTATATCAGAGAGTAGCCATAGAAATACCGTAGTCCGACTCCAACATCCCCATACATACCTCAGTGGCCCAAGATGTCTTCGGCGACCCACTTTCCCGATCCTCAGCTCCCGTCGGAGGAGTCCACTTCTTCCTTTTGGTTGAAGCAACCGGACGAGTTCTTGCTCGGTCACCGAACTACTGCTGAACTACCCACTGAGGCTGATATTGTCATTATTGGGAGCGGCATTGCCGGTGCACAGACCGCAAGATACCTGTGTGAGCAAGATGGAGGCGCATGGACGAATAGCAAGAGAATCGTCATGTTGGAAGCCCGAGAAGCATGCTGGGGAGCTACTGGTCGAGTAAGCCTTTCATTCCGAGTCTCGTAGCATCTCTTTCCAAGAAGTAGCGCTAACATTCATTCCCCCTTAGAATGGTAAATACTTTGATATCGAGCTATTGAAGTCTTTTTGACATACTAATACGCAATTATTTCACAGGCGGCCACTGCAAGCCCTCGTTATACGCATATCCACGTCTCCAGCACCTATTTGATGACCTGGGTATCTCAGAGACCCTGACCGCAATCAATTTTGAGCTCCGAAACCTCTCTCTCCTCACGAGTTACATCCAGGAAAATGGAATCGACTGTGATTTCCACAGACTTCCATCCTGCGATGCATATTTCGACCAAACCTCCTTCGATCTCGCTGTCGGGTCTATCGAGACTCTCAGACAACACGCCCCCGAACTCGCCGACAAGCTTACTATCGTAACTGATAAACAAGCACTCGACGAACTCAGAGTCCCAACTGCCGTTGGCGCCATCACCGTCAAGGATGCCGCTAAGCTTTGGCCTTACAAGCTTGTCAGCTACATCTTGAAGGATCTCATCAACAACCGAGGTCTCAACCTCCAAACATCCACACCCGTTTTGGCGATCTCCACATTGAACGATGGTGCACCGATCCCTCTTCATCGTGTGCATACCTCGCGAGGCGCACTCACCACTCCTATCGTGATCCATGCTACCAACGCCTTCGCATCCCACCTGGTTCCTGCCATGCGGGATGTAATTTACCCCGTCCGCGCGCAGATGTCTGCCCTACAGCCACCAAAATCGCTCGTTGACAAGCCACTCACCCACACTTACGGCCTCGTCGACGGCGAGAGGATTAAAGCCGAGTACCTCGTCCAAGAGGATATCCGCGGTGACGGTAACGGTGGGGCTTTCCTTCTCGGAGGCGGACGCAAGTTCGCTAAAGACCAAGGTGTCGGTGTCACCGACGACAACAACGTCGACTCGGAGGTCGGCAAGTATCTGCGTTCCAGCGTCGGAAAGTACTTTGATGACGAGTGCGGCTACCCGAGCGCTGATAAAATGTGCGATGCTAAGTACATGTGGAGCGGAATCATGGGTTTCTCGGCAGACGAGAGACCGTGGGTTGGGAAAGTTCCCGCTACTGAAGGACAGTACATTTTGGCTGGGTTCGAGGGTCACGGTATGGCGTATACTACTGGCAGCGCGCAAGCGCTTGCACAGATCTTGCACCATAGATATCCGGTTCTTCCAGATGATGTCTACTCAAAGTATTGGAATAGAAATATTTCCGTTGCTTTGTATGACTTCACTGCATCGGATACCAGATCCGAGACACAAGGCAGAGAATTGTCAATTGAACAGGGCGATATTGTCGATGTTATCGAAAAGGGACACAACGGGTGGTGGTTTGGCACGATTATTCGATCGAGCAATAAGGACCGATTGAACAATTACGGATGGTTCCCGAGTAACTTTGTGGAAGAGATGCCCTCCGCGAAGGGAGATGATAGCCACAAGTTGAACCATTTTGAGCCATCTCTCTACGCAAGGCTGCAGGATTACCCAGAGGAAATTTTCAGCTGGTTCCCAAGATCATTTGCGGTCACCGATGAGAGGTTGAAGCACGCGAAGGAAATTGCAAAGGCCTTTGATATGGATGAGATGAGGAAGCGAGAAAGGGGAACTAGCTACGACACGAAGCCTGCTTCTCCCATCTCTGACGAAAGTGAGAGCAAGTCCAACGAGCTATACAAAGAAATGCTTTACGATAGATACAAACTGCAGTTCGCCGTCAAGCTCATTGAGTGCGGTAAAGATGAAGACGTAAGTTTCTCTTATTTAAGAATCTACTTATATCACCAGATATGCTGACTTGCTACTTAGAATCTCGTGCCATCGTTAGAGTCTACGGCCCTCACAAATATCGAACGGAAATATCTCACAGCAAATCCGGAAATCCTTCGGAAGTCCAGAATCATCAAACCCCTCAAACGGCTACAAAGGCTTAACGGCACGGAAACGCATCAAGTGGACCACGCGCGGATAGCAAAGATATTGTGCAAAATTGACTCGAAAGACGAGTCGTCTCCCACAACACAAGCTCAGGATACCGAACCCAGAAAACACGGGTGGAAAACGAGAGCCGGGTGCGCAAAACACAAGGATCGCAGGGAAACCACGGAGCAAATAAGAAGAAACCATGCTTTGATATCCGCGCCTGCTATCCCCACTGCACCCGTGGTACCCTGTACCTGCCACAACGTTATCGTCAGAGATTTTGCAGTGGAAGCCGAAAATGAACTCGGGAGCGCACGAAAAGATCTGAGGGCATCGCAGATACTCTCACAGCATCCTGTCGTAGCGGGGTTGGGGACTGACGAGGCAGCGGAAGGCGGGGAGGATTGGGTTGTAATCACGAACGAAACTCAACGATCATGATGATGATTAGTAGATTTCCTTTTTTTTTTCAATAGCTTTAGAAGCCAAAAAGACAGAAAAAAGAAATCCAAAAGTTCTTTCTTTGGGGATATCCTGATGCAGCTTTGTACGATTCTTCTTGTGTTACTTGCCCTTGTGATTTCTTTCATGGAATCGGATATCTTGTTTCTGGTGGTTTACTTGGATGTGCTTGTTTCCTACAGGATTGGTTTACTGGGTGGTATCTCTCTGAAAGAGTCCTATGTTAATGGCCGCAATTACGAAAAGAATTAAGCATGAATTTCACCATTCGATCCCTCAAAGGCAAAGTCATTTTTTGATAACATTTCTGCTGTTGAAATAAACATAATTTGCCATTTCTCGATCGAAACAAGGAATTTTCCAGTCAGTCTAGCTTGGACCTTGTTAAGTTCCCGCTCAACTGTACCGAAGAAGGGTGAAAGAAACAGGCATTCTGTTGATAGAATGAATGGTAGAATGATAATGAGAAACATGTTTGAATAGAAGAAGTGGTTCGCACCCCAGAAGATCGAAAGCAGAAATGGAAAGCAAGCGAGCGATTAAACCATCGTTGACAGATTGGAGCCAATGCCAACCTCAGGGTTTCGTGGTTTCAAGCTTCGAAGTGGGCATAATAGTAGATACTGGTCGTGAAGGACGCTGCTTCTACGATATACCTTCCCCCGCCGCCAGAAATGTCATCATATTGCCAAAGGCAGAAGAGAAAAGGATAACTATGGATGAGTGGAGATGAAACATAAACAATGCAAAGCAACTAACGAATAAAAACAGATCAGCTGATAAACAACTTCATTTTGCCGTGATTCGTGGAAAAGTCGTCTTCCGTAAGTCGAGCCGGTTGTTGGATTTTTTACTGCTTCTCATCAGTGACAACATCGCGAACCAAACGTCCGGTGCACCATGCGAACTGGTAAGCACGTTGATACCAGTTGACACTGTTGAAGGAAGGATGTTAGCAGTAAATCTACGCTTACCCTCCATTCTTGGAGCCGTCTTGGGGGAAACTTACAAAGTCCTGCGACCTGCGATCCTGCTGTGAGTAGCCCAGCTAGCACCTAGAACGACGTTATGCTTCCCGTCAAAGAAGTCCGCTTGGTAGTTGATTCGAACGTTAGCTCTCTGCTCATATTTTTTTTCCCTCATTGCAATATGTTGCACGTCTTATTTACCTGTGTACTCTGGGTAGAGCTCCAAGGGTTTAAACCCATCCCACTCCTTAAGAACGGTGGACGTCCACTCCCAAGCACCTCCTTCGCCCCTCCCACAAATCTTCCCAAACACGCTAGTCGGGTTCCAGTGGCGGAAGCTGGCATTCGCCCCAACTATATCCGCGAACAAGCCGGGGGACTCTGACTTGTTCTCCTCCTCATCGCCCTTGAGTGGCAGATCTGGGGGTGTGATATGGACGCCGTCCATTGATAGATGGCTATGAGCCAATCTAGGTTAGTACCTTCCTCCTAACTACAACTTACACTACCAAAGAGATTCTTACCCATTAACAGCATCGATCATGGCAGCGAGCTTCTTAGCCTCGAGTCCCTTCTTGACAACCTCGACGTGGTCGTAGATCACCTGCAATTCCTCCCGAGTGGGCAAACGGCCTCCCAACCACTTAGCACAACCGCTCAGCTCATCATACGAAGCGATGACTGGCCAATGTTGAGCGTAGGTCAACGGCACCGGACCAAATACAGTCTTCACAAAGATACCCTTGAATGCTGGGTTCGTTTCATCTCCTGGTTCCACCCTCGCGATGACATCGGTGTTAAGATTCCTACCCTCAACAGTCCACGATTTGGGGAACTCCCTGGAGTTGATTGCTTCGAGGTACGCGGCATACTCGCCATTGGTAATCGGACGAGAGAATGCTTCGAAGCTTGCGATGGAGGACGTAATTGGTGGTCGCTCATTATCCCACGTGAAATGGCCGCCTTCCGCCTCGCGATCTTCGGTACCAAGAACGACCTGTTGGCCGGGCAAAGTCATCCACTTTTCTGCATCGTGGGTTGAAGTGGAGTCCAGCAAATATTGGGCTCTGAAATCTGGAACGGGAACTCCAGCTGGAGGGAGGGTCATGTCGTGCTGCAAGAGCATGTACAGCAACGTCTCTAGGTGCATAACTTCATGTTCAAACCCGAGCCAAAGCGCACGGCGCACATCCAGCGGCATGCTTGCTTCATTGAGGTAAAGACGCCCCACTCGATCTCTCACTCTGCCTTGGAAACCCTTAATTTCCTCAAGTTCGGGCCAAGCGTCCGGCACCTCAGAGTGATTGTGGCACTTTGTTGGATCGTCGACATCTGGATCGATCCCTCGTTGGAAGATATTCGCATAGGACTTCGGATCCGTGGGATCCGTTTTGGTGCTCCTCGTTACAAGAACGTCCAAGAACGTAGGGATGTGCCCGAGATAGAAGAGAATGGGATGACGAAGCTCAATAGGCTTCGTCAAGTACTGGTTCTTTCGAACCATTCTCAGGGCTACGAGATCCCATAGTTTCCAGAGTTCCTTCCACTCTGCCATAGAGGGGAGCGGTCCAACAGCATACATGTTTGCAGCCAGGGAAATCGTCGAGACTGGGTTGTAGAGGAGGTGAAGCGCTATTCCAAAAAGCCACAAAATCAACACACCATCCAACGCCATCAGGCATTATCGAGAAGTACTTACTATATTCTCCACCTAGTTGACCCCAGGATCCTCCGATGTTCAACCCTGCGGCTTCAAACATCGTCGTTTTTTGAAAAGATGTGAATTTGTGCGATCGTTCGACAAGTACCTTCTCCCCTTTTTTGATGGTTACGGGCTGCGGTAGAGCGAGTGTGACGTCTTGCTTCGCCAAATAAGAAGCCTGGTGCCTTCCATTCGCAATATCATATTCGCCATAATACTCATAATTCTCTACGTCGAAGATTTGGGCCCCTAAGATCTTGTTGGCATTGACCAACCCATTGAGGATGAAACGCTCTGTGACTTTCTGACGGTCATTGTACGCAAAGTACACCCTCGATGCATCATCACATGAATCAAACGCCACAAGCATACGATCTGACGACCCAGGCCGGAGCACTTCTTTCCTCCAATCTGAGAGAAAGCCTTCAGCTTCTGCTCGTTCAAAATTTCCGATGGATGATCCCAGCCACAAGATGAACCTCGGGCGATCTCTAACAGACTCGTTTTGTTGCAACCATACTTTGCCATCATCGTATGTGCCATGAAGGCCAAAGCATCGCACATATCTGAAACCCCCACTCGGCAATTGGGAAAAAGTGCGCTCTAGCTCCTGGCGAGACAAGTCCAATGCAAAGTAGTCAACCCTTTTTTTTTGAGCTTCAATGGCTTGCAACAATATGTTGACTTTCCTTAAATTTCCTGAACCCAACTCAACGAGGAGGGAACCATCGGGAATACGGGCGGCGATATCAGCTGCATAGGTTGTCAAAACTTCTATCTCTGCGTTCGTGAGATAGTAGTCATCGGTGTATGTGATCTCCTCAAATATTTTGAGGCCCGCTTCGTCATACAAAAGCATTGTTGGGAGTGTTTTCTCCCCGAAATCTTTCTGGATTCCATTGAGTATCTCCTCATTCAAGCGGTATTCGACATGCGAAGTCCGGATATCGATTATTTCCACGGCAGCCCGCGCATTGTTCATGACAAACCCACCAGTCCCGCCGGTCTTAACGACTGGATGGGGGATAACGTCGATGGCACCTTCATCTTGAACTTCCCGAGTCAGGTTTGCAGGCTTCACCATCTTTTAAAGGCCCCAGTTCACCAAATAATCAGCTACCCGGCATAGAACATTTTATCAAAAGCAAATAGATCAGTATAACTTACGGTTCTTGATCGTACGAAACTCGTCAAAGTTTGGATAAATCGAGAGGAAATTTTTAATTGGCGCGGAAACCAGTGTATAGTTTCTATCGAAGCAAGAAACGAAGACGGGATATCCTTTTTGATATGGGGCGAGAGAGAACCCGAGCTATCAATGTAATGAAGACACAAAGTTGCTTCGTTTCCGGCAGAAAGACGCAGACTAGCACTTCACTGAAGATGATAGCAGGTTAAGATCGAGAGGAATTCTGAGAACTGGATTTTGAGATGAAGAGAAGGATAGATGAGCAGTGGTCGTCAGGAAGAAGCGAGAGATTGAAAGCTCCGAAAGGTGAAGGGGTGGGAGGAATGGAAGGGTGGAACTCTGAACGTTGCTAAAAGAACACTTGCCCTACTACGATATTCGTGAGGGTGTTTCTTGAGAACGAGTCACAGTTGCAGCCAGTGACCGCTCTTTCCGACGTCTCGCCTCCAAAACAATAGAAGAAAGCAATAGGCTCGGTTGCAAAGCAAATGCACGGCCGCAAGCTACTGGGCAAGAAAGCAGGTCGCAGCAACGACGAGACTTCTAACGAAATCACGGGGCACAGACAACAATCGCGAAATCGATATCGATCCCACCGACGAGAGACTTGACGTGCGGGGAGGAAACGAGCAACGTTTTATAGTGACTTACCTGTGTGTATGTTCCTGGATCGCGGACCGGATATCCAACAAGAAGGTTTAGATACCCTAGGAGCTGCAGCAAGCTTGAGATCGCAAGCTAAGCAATTACGGAATGCTTTCGATCGGGGAAGAATACTCGATGGGGCACAGGGCTAGGCAGTTACGGTCAAGCTGTGGTTCTTGGATGGGAGTCTGGGACGGGTGTGAAAGAGGAGGAAGGAGGAATGTATAATGATGAGGGTACTTTCAGGTTGTTGGAGGACACGGACGACTAAGTACCTTTCAGGCCATGGCGGGCTGCAGCCCACCTTGCCTGCACTCCCATGCATTACTTCATAGCGAACGGCCAAGCTGCGCCCAAGGTTGCACAACGTGCCCTCCCACCTCCAACCCCGTCGCCGCTGTCTCAGATCTCATCCCCTCCTCCAGAATCCGGATTGCTTGATTGATTGCTTGCATTGGAATTCAATTGTCAGTTCGTTCCCCATAACGCGAAAATAACACGTCTCCCTTGAACAGCGAGCTCGCGCCCATTAGGCCTGGTTTCCGGTCCATCGTGAGCAGAATCTGCTTTATAATCAGGTGCAAATGTACGGCTGACCCGCCTCAGTAAGAGTCACCAGCCGCTGATTACGGCTTCAGCGGCTGGGCTGCGGTGGAGTTTTTCCTTCCATCGATAGGATTTGCTCGCAGGTTCTTTCCAGGCAATTCCGGTCAGCGAACAAGGGTGCTGGAATGCAAGATTCGATTCTGGTGTGCCCAAGCCGATTTTACGCGATGAGGCTGCCTGACCTACGCTAATTATGACATAGATGCCTCGGAGCTGACAAGCTTGTGCTTACTACCCTAGCTTCTGCATTGGCCAAGAGAGTTCCGTCCGTCAGAACTCAATTGACTCTTCTAATACATCGGAATTACAAATTGAAATACGGCACTCGAGTTTTAGCTCGCTTTTAATACACAAATTCGTTCCCGCTGGAAGCCGATCAACGATCAAATCCGGATATCCTATCTTCGGAGCCTCCAACGGACCATCTCGACCGGAAGGTGTTGCAACCCTCGCTTGCCAAAGCCTCTCTCACCTTCGCGTGCGTGCCTGGCACCCTGCACGAGAAGCATGCAAGTCCGGGGGTGTTGGTCTCTTGTCCTTCCGCCTGCAGCTGGAAGGCCGGAGGCCAAGTGAAGACGTTGAGGTACATTATTTGTAGCTTCTGGACGCCGAAACGTCAAACTGGGATACGGCCTAACCCCACCGCGTTACTCTATACTTGCATACATTGGGACCTTGTTATCGATTTGAGCGAACCTATGGGGAGTTTTCCCACTTTTGATCCTTACCACACCATCTCACAAGGGCAGGAATGTGCAGGAGATGCCGACGGGGAGCTCCAGATTTGAAAAGGTGATGAGACGGGATATCGCTCTCTTGACACGGATTTCACACGAGTGATCTACTAAACAGGCCTTCGTTCAACTGTAATGGGAAACTCGGAAATACATAAAGCTCACCAGTCTCAATTATTTATAGTTTCCCGTTCGCCATATCGTAGGTTGGGATTGGAATAGTGAAAGTAGCTTGTGTGGTGATTTACGAAGACACGTCTATAATCCTGTGAACACAAAAAATGTGATTTAAAAAAATTACTCCTGCAATCCTTCAAGGCTAGCGGGCTTGAGCAGGTTGATAGATTTTCTTGACGGCTACAGCGTCTAGCGAGCTTGCATAACATACGGCGATAAGCCCGCCGTCAAAAAATTGCGAGTGCCTTTCAATTTAAGAGGCAAAAAGTGTGATATTGCGGGGTTAACCGACTCGTAATAAACACGCCATGACCGAGGAAAATTAAGTTAGACTCGCGGCACATTTCCAAATATCATCTGTCATCACTCACCCCAACCGCTTTCTCCGGAGAGAATAAAGGAAAAGAAAGAAAGAAAGAAAAGGGGAAAAAAAAGAAAATTTCTCAACTATCAAAATGATCGATGACCTCTCTTGACGACCTAGACCCATCCCGTGCCGCGCAGAAAGCGCCTTGACCTTGCTTTCGAGACCCACAATGGGTTGAAGCTAGTTCCCCACATTCTTCTAGATTGAGTTAACATATCGTTGAGGAGATTAATCGCTTTTTCGTAAATTCAAAGTTTTTTTCGATTCCTATATAGCTTACGGGGTTTATAGCATAAGAAACCGGCTGTAAGCAGGCGTCGATGCAACCTGTGTAGTTACAGGATTCATTAGCGGATACGTCAGCTCGTATGGCATATGCAGATCGAATTCCGCGGGCTAAAAGGAGACAAAAAAAAATTCTAAAAAGAAGGTTTTGATTTTAAATTCTTATTTTAAATTCGATCTTTGCGATAATGCAAGTCTCTACATAGCTGAGAATATGGGAAGATAATCGGGTACTTGAAGGCGTGTGGGTGGTCACCAGAGAACCCGATCTGGCTATTCGATGAGGTTTACATGTTCTTTCATGTCCTGGGTGACCATGCGAGCTCGTAGCTGTGATGCAATGCAGTAGGAAGCAGAACACACACCGTATAGCTCAAAGGTCGCTTCCAAGGTGCATTACTATACATACGGCGTTTTAAGGAAAAAACGGTATGCGAAATCCTGGAATGGGTGGGCGGATGCCGAGGTTTTCGAATTTTCGCGGAAGAGGGGGGATGAGGGGGGATGACCAAGCAGACAAGTGTTCGAATTTCCAAAAACCCGCCTGACTCGTGTGCAGCCATAGATACATCCTGATACAAACTGTAGAGCCTCAATTGAACCTGTGAATGTCGTGATGTGCTACGCAAATTGCAAAACGATTGCAGGTCGGCGGCCTTCGCATGCTTCGCATATAAGCAGTGAACTTTTTTCGATGCTGTGTTGACGGCGATTATGTAATCAGCCCTGTTCGACAGCTTTGACGACTCAAAGATTTTGCCGCACATAATTTTTTGGATACAGGCCCGTTTTTCAGACCGAAGCCGGATACGTTACGACGACGCCAGATTGATATCAGAACGCGCATATACGAACTAGTATTGAGAAGATAGTAGTGTCACTTCAAGATGTCGACCACCGTGGAGAAGGTGAGGACCCCCATGTTCAAAGGTATACAAGCTGTGAACGATATATAGCTAACACCATGTCGTTTAGATCCGAGAGGTAGACATTCGCCCAGCCCGCCGATAGGACGCATATGATATCGAAGGGACGACTAACGATGGCTTCCCGCGACGATAGATCGAGGCCGAAATGGCCAAGACGCAGAAGAATGTATGAGCTACAACCTAGAAGGATCAGAGTACAAAGAGTGTGCGGATGGCTCACCGTCAATGTCAAACCTTATAGAAAGCGACGTCGTATCATTTAGGACAACTGAAAGCCAAGCTAGCGAAGCTTAGGAGAGAACTCGTCACACCGTCCGGAGGCGGTGGTGGAGGTGGAGGCGGTACGTATTAACGCGACCCGTTGATCTTTCGATGTCCACTAACATTTACAACAGCTGGTTTCGATGTCGCTCGGTATATACCCTAACACCTCTATCGACGAATCACATCTAAACATATGACCATATAGTACCGGAGCAGCAAGTGTGGGTTTCATCGGCTTCCCATCCGTGGGCAAGAGTACCCTCATGTCCAAATTAACAGGCACACACTCCGAAGCCGCCGCCTACGAGTTCACAACCCTCACCACCGTCCCCGGCTGCGTCATGTACAACGGCGCAAAAATCCAAATGTTAGATCTACCGGGTATCATCCAAGGCGCCAAAGACGGCAAAGGTCGCGGAAAACAAGTCATCGCTGTCGCCAAAACATGTCATCTTATATTCATAGTTTTGGACGTTCTAAAACCCTTGACAGATAAAAGGATCATTGAGAATGAACTGGAAGGGTTCGGGATCAGGATCAATAAAGCCCCGCCTAATATTCTATTCAAAAAGAAGGATAAGGGAGGAATCAGCGTTACCAGCACTGCGCCATTGACCCACATCGAACCGGAAGAAGTTAAGGCAGTCTTGAGCGAATACAAGATCGCGAACGCGGATATAGCGTTCCGGTGTGACGCTACAATCGATGATTTGATTGATATTCTGGAAGCGAAGAGTCGACGGTACATTCCCGTTATATACGTCCTGAACAAGATCGATTCGATCAGTATCGAAGAGTTGGATTTATTGTACAGAATTCCAAACGCGGTACCGATATCTTCGGAGCATATGTGGAATGTTGACGAATTGCTGGAAATGATGTGGGATAAGTTGAACTTGAGGAGAATATATACGAAACCGAAGGGCCAGTCGCCGGATTATAGCGCACCGGTGGTGTTGAAGGGTGGACAGTACACCGTTGAAGATTTCGTAAGTCATCATCCATTTCTCGAGAGATCATTTGGTTTCCAGTTGATACTTACTTCCCTCGCGTTTTAGTGCAAATCCATCCATAAGTCCATTCTGGAAGTCTTCAAATATGCAATCGTGTACGGACGGAGTGTCAAGCATCAGCCCCAGCGAGTGGGCCTCTCACACGAACTTATGGACGAAGATATCGTCACATTAGTCAAGAGATAAAGCAGAGCTATGTTTATTCTTTCCGGAATAAAGCTTAAATCCTTCCACTTTTCTACAATCATACCTCTGGGCGTCGTCTGGTACCATGCTATATTTTCCACGTCATTTTGAAACTTAGCCTTCTGCATACTATTGCTTTGTACATATATCTACGAAGTATGAGAATAAACCGAACAATAGTCCGTCTCTTCAATTTTCGTGGTCGATGCTGCAGAACTCTTAGGCTCCATACAACTTTAGCATATATATATGTATATTGTAAAGGATGTGAGTATTCAGCTATACAAAGCTATTTTGTCTAGTATTCTAGAACTTCATACAAGCCAACGATTCTCGAGATTTGTCTGGGACATTTGATGTATTTTTTTAGGATCGCAATATATTACATTAGATGAACTAGCGAGAGCAAAACTGATAGACGTATATCAAAAGAGCAAGAAATGAAGCGCATGATTTTTTGTATATTCTAGCATAAAAACAAGTAATAAGCAAAATGGAATCCAAAAATAGCCGGCCAACCAATTGAAAAAAGAAAACCAGATAGAGTTGTAGGGAAATGCTAGTTTTAAGTGGTCATGGAATCATGGAATCATTACTTGAAAAAGCGCAAAGATAGCAATAGAGATATCGAGGAAATGGAGAGGGGAGGGGGTTCGATAAGTGAGGCACTCTTGCTCATAGATAGGAATCATCGGGGTGAAGAAAATCAGAGAAATCAGTCGCTAAAAGAGTAGCAAACCTCCCGCGCTTCTGAAGGAAAAAATCCCCTGGAAATAATTCTTCCACCGGATGAAAAATAAAGAAAATTGTTAAAGAAAACCCAAAAGTGCTCAGTTATTTTTCAAACCTGTAGATCTGTCGTTAAAAAATCTGTGGAAAGTCTGACGTTTCACTCGGCAGGAGGTGGAGGTGGCTCGTCAAAGTGCTTCATCGCATCCTCCAAAGCGTCATCTCTGACAACTAAGGCCTTATGAACGATGGTGATATCTTCCGGTTCACCACCTCTGGGCAGCCCCAGTCTCGCTAGACCCGGTCTAGCAACCAGTGCAACCGCACCCTTCCCAGCGCCGAGGCCTTCAAACGTAGATTCCTCCATCGTCGTCTCGTCGAATTCAACGCCAGGAACCGGATGGAATAGAGCAAAATATTTGTGATCTTTCTGGACTGTATCGTGTAGCGTTTGCGTAGCAAGCAGAACTTTTTCGTACAATGCGAGGACGAGTGGAGTGTAATGAGCATGTTGGGCTTTCTCCTCCTCCGTCTTAGGGTTCGCAGGTGGCATAAAAGGCGCAAGCGGGGAAACGGTATTAGCCAATTCCTGTGAAAGTTGGACCAATTGCTTTCGAGAAGAGCTCTGGAAAGCTCGTGACTCTTGAAGAAGCTTCAAAGTTAGATGCCTAAACTTAGTAGCCGTGATATCGTCGCCTGTACATCAGTTAGAACCGCATAGTCAACTTAAATGTTTGTCATTCACAGTACTTACCGAAATCTTTGGAAAACACCGACATCGCGTTACCCAACTTCTTGGTCATTTGAGCGTCCAGTCCAAAAACTGTTTTGCCAAAGACTTCTCTACAGGCAAAGTTGCAAAGGACAGCTGTCAAGGCAATTTTGCTCTTCCACTCCCAGAATTCTTCATATTTGTCTCCTGACAACTTCTCCCAGTCAATAGAAGGGTCTTTGGGCTTCTCAGCCCACCATTCTTGAGCAGGTGGAAGAGAGATCTGGGAAAGGGGCGCCTCGATCGACTTGACGAAAAAGTCAAATTCTTCCAGATAGTCCCAACCAGGTCGCCAGTTGAGCGATTCCGAGAACGACTTAATCTTCTTATACCAGTTATTAACTGACGATTGCATATTCCGGTCGTCCAGGTCGAGAGAGTGGTTTGCTGATTGGTGCGGTTTGTTGAGGAATTGCGGGGACGTAGTGGCTTGATATCGACTGGATGTGAAATCTCTATCAGTGGATGTGAGGGACGCCAAAGTCGCCGGCTTGGGTGAATCAATGATGGGTCTACCAGGGAATGCGGGTTCCTCTGTCGTTGGTTCCGCCACCGCTTCACCTTCCAAAACTGGTTCCGTAGCTACGGCTTCCGGTTCTGGCGCATCTGTTTGCTCTTTCACCTCAGGCTCTTCAGCGGTGGGTTCAGGTGCAGATTCGATAGGCTCCTCAACAGTCGCCTTCTCGACGGCAGCTTCTTCAGTGGCTGCGGGTTCGACTATTGCTTCTGTAGCCGGCGCTTCTTCTGCCAAAGGTTGTTCCGTGGTGGGTTCCTCTTCGACGACCTTTTCAACATTGGCTTCGTCCACTGCGGTTTCTGCCACTACTGGCTCTTCAAGCGCCGGTTTTGGTTCCACGACCTCTTCAGCAATGGGCTCCTTAGCATCAGCAGTATCCGGGATATCGAGATCCACAGGCGCAGCAGCCTTTTCTTCCTCTACAATGGGCTCTTCAGCCTTTGTGTCAGGAATCTCATCCACAACAGCCACAGCCTCAGCTGGAGCTACCTCAGTGGGTTGCTCAGATGGATTGACGGCGTCTTCTGCTGCTAGCGCCACCGGGGTTTCGTCTTGCACTGGATCGACAGGCTTGATAGCTTCCGGGACTTCGCCATTTTCAAGCTTTTCAGCAGTATCAGGCAAAAAGTCCGGCTCTTCGGTGAGAACCTTAGACTTCTCGTCATCAAGACCCCAAGCGGCAGCAGCCTCGTCGCCTTCAGCTTTTGCCATCGCGTCTGTTGCAGCTTCTTGACTCTTTTCGTTGAGGGTTTCTGCGGGATTGGAAGTCGCGCCGTTGGCAATAGGCGCGTCTAATGGATTGTCGAGTCTGTCGGCGGGCGTGACGAATACTTGATCCTTCTCGTCCGCGGGCGTCGGAGGGATCGAGCCGCTGAGAGGGTCGACATCTGGTAGAACAGAAAATGACGCATCAGCTTTCAGATTCTAGCGAATAGGCTATGCGACAGATGGCAATGCATATTTTGTTTCCAGTGCGCGATAAAAAGGAACACACGAGAAATGTTTTGGTAGCCGAGGAATTTTACGTGGTTCGCTCAGGAGCGACAAGCTGGTTAGAGAAGCGAAATCGCCATCCGGGACAGATCGCGACTGGCTTCCAACGTGGCCATTGAATGGGGGGAATGCGAAAGGAAGGGAAAGGGGAGCACTTACCACCATTCTCCTTGGGCGTGCCGACGACGACGCTATTCCTCTTCTTGTTGTTCTTCTTTTTGGGCGGCATCTCGGTGATTGTATTGATGTTTTGTTTGAACCAACCGATTGCAGAATCCAGCTTGAAGAATGGGTTGAAGGGGAGTAGAAGGAATTATTTCTTGAGAGAATAATTCCAAATACTCCAAACGAACTGGAGGAGATTTTAAATTTTGAGAATGGCGGCAAGAAGAGAAACAATAATTTTTTTCTTCTCGAAGACTAGCAAAGTCCCGTCGGCCTGCGGGGATTCGACTACCGGCAAGGAGAGACAAATAAAATAGAAAGGGCGAAAAAGCGGGAGGCGTGGATTCCTCGACTAGTAGCCTTCAGGGCAAGATTCGCCTCAGAGGTACCCGAACGACGCAGCAGAAATTTACTGCCAATCTAATTGGAGAGGAGCTAGGCCTGTTCGACGTGTCAGTAAGTCATGAAATGCTCCCGTGGTGGCACCTCTCATGCAAGTAAGGAAAAAAAAAAAAAATTAAATGATCATGCTACGGAACAGAGGAGTTCTCTCTCGCTCGGGGTCCTCGCTCTCTTCGACTTACTCGATGCGCGTTTTGTGCGATGCAGTCGTACAAAAGCGTGCGTGGGCCGAGAAGCACGACAGCGGTTCGATGAGAGAAGAGATGGCGTACGGTGATGATGATGCTGATGATATGAGATTTCCAGACGATGGAGATGCTTCGACAGAGAAGCAATGCGCTGCTCCTCAGCAAAATCCGGGTGGCAGGAAACGGGCAGCTGGCACCAGCTCGCCACGCTAATCCCGGCTGGCATTGCTGCACGAAAGAGCTGTCATTCACTCCATCACGATGATGACAGGCTTTTGGTAGGCTTTGGGACAGGACAGGACAGGGCTCGGGATTGGTTCGAGTCGGGTCCGACTAGGCCGTAGCAGGCCGTGGAGCTAGATTTTGTATATTGCGCCGACAATGGTATCCTTCTATTTATTTAGACACTTTCACACCTGATTATCTCACGACGAAATGCTTCAAAAAATGCCAAAAAAAAAAATGGATTTAGATCCAGGATGCAAAAAGAACAAAATGTAATCTACAACAATCGGGATTCGCACCTGGTCACCCACGGCACTACTGATCGATCGATATGAGGCTTGAGTAAGGCAGAGCGGACGGGATACCCTATGGTACTCATTCTGTGGTCGTAGATATTAGTCTTAGGCTAAGACCACACTATATCCGCAAAATAACATTAGTGTGGTACATTCTCAAACGTCACATAACCAAACCCTGCCTGTTGTGTTGTGGTACAAGATTCAACAAAGGCCTGAACGACGGGAAGGGTTCGTGTTTTTCCAAGTAGAGTATTGCATATGCTGCACCTTGCCGCACTTCAAGATCATTATTGGAGCCCCAAACGATGCCTGAACTTAGTTTGCTGTGGAATTGATTTCAGGCACCTTTAGGAATGCGGTCAAAGGTTCTTAGTAACAAAAGTGAGTAAGAAGATTTAAACAGCTTCTGTCGGCGTTCTTAGGATCATATAAGCAGCTATTATTCTGATATTGCCTCCAAAATTACGTTCAAAATTGATATTTTTAGATCTCCAACTTAAAACTATAATCCCAAATATCAATAACGTTTCAATCAACATGTCAAAGTCAGTTATTTCACAAGCCAAGCCCACCGTCATCGGTATCTACGGCATCTCTGGCTGCGGAAAGACTTTCCTTCTGAAAGAATTAGAAAAGCACCCACTATTAGGAGGTTTCAAATTCTACGAAGGATCCAAGGTGATATCTGATCTCGTTCCAGGCGGACTCGATGCCTTCAAAAAGCTAGACGAAGACAAGAAGTTACATTGGCGTCAGCTAGCCATCGAGACGATCGGCAAAGAGTGTCTTCAGAGTGGACAAATTGCGGTCGTCGCTGGACATTTCATGTTCTGGCCCGAAGAGACGAAACCTGGGGTTCTGGCGTGTACCGAAAGCGACCTCCGTACATTCACACATATCCTGTACCTTGACGTGCCTGAAGAAACCATTCTACAACGTCGCCTCAATGACAAGGAAAGAAGCCGCCCCGTCGTATCTATCGATCATCTGTACAAATGGCAAGCGGCAGAGAAAACACAGTTGCGAAGCCTCTGTTACCAGCACAGCATTCTGTTCTCGCGTATCTCCAAATCCCCAGATCTATTACCAGAGGTCTTAGTATTCCTCTTGGATTTTAAGGGCCATACCGAAGAATCCAACCTTTCGAATGTCTTATCAAGATTGGATGGGATAATCTTCACCCACGGAGACCTTCCACGCGCTTTTCTGGTTTTGGACGGCGATAAAACCTTGACGGCTACGGATACCGGCAAATTATTCTGGGAGAAAATGTTAATACGATCGAAAGACAAAGAAGACAAGTTGAAAACACTATTTGGTAGCCCCTTAGGCTATTCCTATGCCGCCTTTCGACAAGCAACATTGCTTTACGAAGAAACCGTTCGGGATTCGGAATTCGAGACCCTTTGTGGAGAAGTAGCATCAGAAGTCGAAATGTACCCGGAATTTGTGTCGTTATTGACATCAATCACGAGGCACAGACACATCGGTGCCGTTGTTGTCACCTGTGGACTTCGTCTCGTTTGGGAGGAAGTACTGGTGCGTCTAGGTTTATACGGGAAGATCAAGGTCATTGGCGGCGGGCGTATCTCGGACAAGTTCGTCGTGACTGCGGAAATCAAGGCTGCCGTCGCCACACGCCTGAGAGATCACTACAATATGTATGTCTGGGCGTTCGGAGATAGTGTGCTGGATATACCAATGCTGTGTGCGGCGGATCAGGGCATCGTCGTCGTCGGGGAAGAGAAAGCTAGAAGCAAGACCATGGAAGCGGGATTATCAGCCGCCATCGATAGCGGTAAACTTCGAGCTCGACAAGCTATATTTCCAAGCTCCGCGCCACCACGTTTGGATACCAAGAGACTCCCCGTGGTCAACCTAGCCGATCCCAAATTTATTGATTCCATCGTCTCCAGTTGTCGCAAAGACGACTTCAAGGTTCTTCACGCGACGGAGAAAAGTTCTGCGAAAATCCTCATGACGTCAATGCGTGATGCTGCGATATCAGGCCCGAGCTTACGAGAAGCCCACCGTCGCGTCGGATGGTACCTAGCGACCGAATTCCTGGGTGAGATACTAGGGATAGAAGAGTACCCCGTTCGACACGTGCAAGGACACTATACTAGCGGATATCGAATCCGCCACGAAGCCAAGACGTCAATCGTAGCGTTGATGCGTGGAGGTGAACCGATGGCCCTTGGAGTCAATGACGCTTTACCTAGCGCGACGTTCGTCCACGCAAAAAACCCCGACGATATAAAGCCTCACCATCTTCTGCAGACCGTGGTGCTGGTCGATTCCGTCATCAATACGGGTAAATCGATAGTCGAATTTGTCCGATACATTCGCGGCCTCAGTAGTTCTGTGCATATCGTGGTTATCGCTGGTGTCGTCCAGGCTCAGTCCATTTCTGAGGGTAGTCTTGCCAAAATGACCACTAGACACAAGCTCACAATCGTCGCTCTCCGGTTGTCTGAGAACAAATACATTGGGAAAGGTACTACAGACACCGGGAACCGTCTCTTTAACACTACCTACCTTTCATGAGCATGATTTCAGTCGGAGGGTATAGGTTGTTCTAGACACCGGAAATTTGGTTAAATTTTGAATGTTTCTGAAAATGGTGCCCAAAAAGGACAAAGGTTTCAGGAACCAAGACGAAAATCACGAAGGAACCAAAAAAAGGTTAGTTAATGTACTTATATTAAAAGCAAAAAACGAGATTTCTTTTTCTTAATAGATCAAATAGCGTAATTTGTGGTTTTATGAATTCTCAATTTCGATAAACACTACCTACGGAAGAAGGGGCCAGACTTTTCGAAGTCGGAGACAGACTCGCCTAAATCTTGCCCCATCAATCTGATGCCGTGAGGAGACTTCATCAAGCTTATGATCCTTAGCAGGATTCACGACCTCTCGCACCATTCCACTACGAGGGCCACCGCAAAGAACAGCAGCGGTCCGGTAAAACCCCCACCGTGAAGTGTATTTCGCGATCATATAAGTGTAGACCGGGAGATGGTGTGGGATGAGAAACGGAGGCGGCTTGCGAACAGGAAATCCATCGTATTGCGCCCGACTGATAGCGAAGAAAACATCTGAAGTCTCGCTGAGCTTGTGCATTGCTGTCTTTGCGGTTCGCCGTTCTTGCAGTTCTTCCCGAAGGCGGTCTCGGTACCAAGAGGGTGGGCTTTGTCGTGAGAGCCCTAGCATTTTATACCAGCGTTTTAAGAGCATATTGGATGTACCGTTGGCGATTCCATGCTGGTGAGGTTTCTTTCTTGGCAAGGAAGGTGTAGGGATCGACCTTTGGACAACTGGTGTATTGTTGGGTGATTGGATGGGCTTGAAACCCGAGATAAAGTAAGTCGAAAGTTTCAAATACGATAGGGTTATGACGATGACGCGCTCGTTCTGGTGGAATATGTAAGTTAACCTTTATGATTGCATTCCACAAGTCGCAAGTAAGATGTAAGATTTGTATTATTTCTAACTTGCAAGTTGCAGAAATAAATTCGCATGTCAGATTGATCCTCAACAACTCAGGATATTTTTCACATTTTGTTTCGCCTGTTTGTGAAGCTTATTTATCTCCTGGTACGAGCGTGGATTACAATAGTAAGCATGATAATAAATAAAGGTCCAATGTGTAACAATATACTGTGATTTTTAAAGTCTATAGGCTAGCTGAAACGTATTTTCGGTTTTCGATAGAATTCAAAATCATGAGTTTTAATTCTGAAATTGGTATCAACCAATCACTAACAAAGGGGTAAATATAAAGGGCGAAAAATGAAGCCAAGCTTTCTTGTTGTGCGACCCAAACTAATGGTTGCAGCTGTCGAGCAACATGTCAACATCCAGGCACTTATCGACGATATCAAAGCTGGTAGGCCAATGGCTAGATTTTATATGGCTGCTGTATCAATAGTACCGAGTGGCGAAGTCTCCAGCTCCCTAAAAGAATTCTCAGTTCAAGCATCCGAAGAGCGAAATCCGCGGATTTGCAAACTTACCGATCCCCAGAAATGGTCAAGCCAATCGAGATCATTCATCTCATTGATACGGCGGCCATGTTGGTAAAATCTAGCCATTGGCCTACCAGCTTTGATATCGTCGATAAGTGCCTGGATGTTGACATGTTGCTCGACAGCTGCAGTCTTCAAGCACTCCTCCAAATGTGGCAATTTGTCCCTTGGGTCCAAAGGAATTGCTATGAGCGGATCAATTGGACGGCGCTGTATCCAAGAGAAAGATGAAAGAGGGTGTTGGGCATCAGTCTAAGTTCCAGATCCTAGAACGCTTCAC
Organism: Dactylellina leptospora; assembly: GCA_036971365.1. Classification (NCBI taxonomy): domain Eukaryota; kingdom Fungi; phylum Ascomycota; class Orbiliomycetes; order Orbiliales; family Orbiliaceae; genus Dactylellina; species Dactylellina leptospora. Next base: position 4,578 of record JAJTUC010000028.1, on the reverse strand, counting down.
AAACTGTATGAGTACTTACATTCCCACCATTCGCTGCTGAAGCTGCCCGTGTTGAAGCTGCCCGCTCAGATTTGGGGGGTTCAGGGGAAGAAGAAGAAGGCTGTCCAGACGGAGCGGAATTAATTGGCGCAGACATTCTCGGTTTGAGGATGCTCGAACGTTGCAATTAGCTGTAGGGAACTGGTTAACCAGGGTTTTCAAGATATAAGGAACACAGAGAAGATATTTATACCTACGGATTTTAGATATATCAGCAGCTAGTAAGCCTGTAGTGTAATGCGATGCGATGTGGTGTAGGTGGTGTAACTGAGAAAGATATGAGAGCAAAGAAGAGAAATAAATTTGAGTGGAGCCAGGACTGATTCTTCTAGTTTGATTTAGTATATGGATTGAAGGAAATGGGCATGACTGCCCTTCTGCTCTGGCCGAGCGACCAACTATCACCTCAATCTAGCTCAGAGGGTTCTGGAATTGTGTTATCTAATAATTGGGAAGCTTCCACTCACCACCCCTCTGAAGTGTCGGCTCCCACAGACGCATCGCTTTATCAGCTTTCGCCTATATACTTGTATATTATAGGCTCTACACTTTAGTCTTATATCGTTACTTCCCTCTACCCGCAACAGGCCCCTTCGAAGCTAGACAACGTTGCGAGTGACGTAACTTTTCGGTTATATTGATCGCTCGCCATCTCTTGCGAGATCTCGCACATCACAAAAAAGCAAAGGTATCAAGACACATTACTAAACCTTAGATCTCCACGTATCGTATATTCGAACGATCAACTATGAGGAGTCTAGGAGCTTCTTCTTTACCAGGATATCTTTATTGTTTTGTGAATACATCAACAGTATGAACTCGCGATCTCAGGACAAAATAAGCATAAACCCTAAAATGGCATCATCCAAAAACGAGCCCTTAACATATAAAAGTGTCCACAGAACATACGGAATACCCTGTGTTCCTCATTCTGTGGTCGTAGATATCAATTCTAAGCTAAAATCAGACTATATTGACGCTAAGTAATGGTTAATTCTCTTTAATGTGGCACAGCAACATGTGTGGCACAGCAACGAATGAAATCTTGTACAAGTATATAAAGGCAAGCTTCCTTTTACACTGATCTCTCACTAACGTGGCCAGCATCATGCACTCTTTATAAAGCGGCACCGGAGTTTCTCGCATCTTAAAATCTTGTTCCTTGATTACCGTCGTCCGCTGTACCGATCGCTGTCTCCTACGATGGAACCGAATATCAAAGCGCCATATTATGCATCAGATATTCCAAATTCACTTCCAACTATTGAAAAAATAAAAAATGGAGAAATTATAGTTGATCATAATGGTTGAAAAATCTCTAACGTTGGCCACTTCATTGTTAAATATAGAAATTTTAGGATACTAAATCTAATCAAAAAGGAAAATATGCTTTTTGTTCTAATAAGTTACGAAATCGGAAATAAAAGTGTTTAATGTGATGTTACGCGTATGGTTGATATAATGAATAAAATATCATTCATAGAGGAAACTAGATTATTTATATTGTTAAGTAATACTCAATAATTAATGTAATTAATAATATAATAGTGATAATTACTAATTACCATAATTTTTTTAGATAAATAAACTATCAATTAATTAACATATAAATAATTAACATATATGATAATAATAAGAAAAAAAATTTAATTAAAAATATTAAATTTTAAATTTATTTTTATATTTTTGGATTAGTTTTTGATAGTAATTTAATTTTTTTTTTATAAATTATTAATTATATTTAAAATTATAATTTTTTTATTAAATTGAATAAAATATTTTAATTTTTCTTTTTTTTTTGGTTTTAAAGTATTTTTATGGATAAATAAATTTTTTATCCAAAATAATTTTAATTTTTTATTTTTGTTTTTTTATTATAATAATGGTATTAATGTTTGGGTTATAAATAATATTATTTGGGGGTGCTAATTTTAAATAATTAATAAAAATGATTAAATATATTTAAATATTAAAAAATAGTTTAAAATAAAAAGTATTTTCTTTATTAATAATGTTTAAAATTTTGAATAATTTATATTTTTAAAAATTAAGTTTGGCTTTATAAATATTAAAAAATGTATATTTTTTATAAAAAAATAAATATATATAATCAAATTTAAAATTAAAATTAATATAATTTTTATTAGTTAAATTTTTATAAATTTGTAATATTAATTAGAAAATATTTAAAATATTTTATTGGAAAATAAATCTAATAATAATTAATTTTTTAAAATTTTTAAAAATATTATATAAAAAAATTAAAATATTAATTATGGTAAAAAATATTAAATTAATTTTTTTTTTATAAATAAGTTGGGAAGGTGATTTATTTATAATAAAATTATTGGTGTTTATAATATAATATTTTATTTTTAGCAAATTTTTTATTTAATTTTCTTATTATATATTAATAAAATATTTTAAAATTATTTTTAATTTTTAATTTATTTTTTTAATTTATTTATTTGTAGATGGGTGGAAAATTATAATATTAATTAATTGTAAAATAGTAAACTTAAATATATTTAAAAATATAATTAAAAGTTAATATAAATTATAATTATTAATAAATATTTATGGGAATTTTTAGGAAGGATAAATATAGATATAGTAGGTATAAGTTTATTATTTTGTTAATTAGTTTTTTTTATTTAAAATAAATTTGGGTATTTTAGTAAACTTATAAATATATATTATAATAATATTGAATAAATTGTTGAAATTGTAATTTTTGGATTTAAAAAAATTAATTATTAAATTAATATTAATAATTATAAAAGGAAATTTTAGAAATAAAATTATTTTAATTTTGTTATAAAATTTATAATAATATATAAAATTATAATTATAATTTTGATAAAAATTGATATATATTTTAATAAATTTAGCTTAATAATATTAGTAAAAAAATTTTAAATATTAATATATTTTTTTTATTTTATAATAAATTTATTTATTATAAATTATTATTATTAAATTTTTTTAAAATTTTTAATTAAAAATTTAAATATATATAATTTTTTTAAAATAATTATTAAAATAAATTAATTTATTTTTCCTTAAATAAAAAAAAAAATTAAATAATTTATATAGATTATTATTATTAAATTTTATAAAAATATTATTAAAAAAGAAATTTAAAATAATATTTTTATTTTTATATAAAATTTTAAATTTAATTTTTTAATTATTAAATATTTTTATATAAATATTTATATAATTAAAATTTTTTAATTTATTTTTAATTTTAAAAATAATTTTAAATAAATATAGTTTTTTTAATTTTATTTTCAATTTTAATAAAGTATTAAAAATAATCATTTTGGAATTTTTTTTATAAATAATAATTAATTTAAACCAAAATTATAATAAATAATTTATTCAATTATAATATTACATATTAATTTTTCCTAATAATATAATTTTTAATTTTTTAAAAATTGATAAATTTTTAATTATTTTATAATTAATAAATATATAAATATATAATACCATCTCTACTTATTATTATATTTTTTTTACTCTTTAAATTAATTTATTAAATTTTAAATTAATTGGTTAAAAATAAATTTTAATATTAATTAAATATTTAAAAAAAAAATAAATTAAAAAAAGATTATTAGTTTTGAAATTTTTAATATTTAAAATTTTTTTTTTATATTTTAGTTAATAAATAATTATTCTATAATCCCATTTTTAATTATTATTAATATAGATAATTAACAATAAATTTAATTTAAAATAAATTAATTAAATATTTAAAATAGATTTAAAATTAAATTAAATATATAATTAATTTTTTATAAATTTAAATTTAAAAATAGTTATAAATTATTTTTTAATATAATTTTTTTTAAAAATTTTTTTTAATATTAAAATTTTTAATTATTATAAAAATATTATTTTTTAATATAAAAAAGGAATTAACACTTTATACCATTTTATTATATTAATAAATTGTTTTAGATTTGATAATGTATGTGGTTCCTTAAAATTGATTATAATTTTTAATCTAATTTTAAAAATAATTAAATTAAAATGATTGATTAAGTGGTTTAAAAGTTTAATAAAATAAAAATTTAAATAATATTTTTTAATAAATAATATAAAATTAATATTTTTAAAAATAAAGAAAATTTTATTTAAATATTTTAAATATAATTTAAACAATTTATTAAAAATTATATAATTATTAATATAATAAATAATAAAAATATTATAAAAATAAACAAATAATTAATCCATAAATTATTATTAATACTAAATAAAATATTTATAATTTCTAAAGATTATTATAAATTATTCATAATTACAATAAATAATAATTTTAATTTAATAACAATTTTTTTTCTTAATTATTTATTAATAATAAAATTAAATTACATCAACAATTAATAATTAATAAAAACCTATAAAATCATCTAATATTTTGTTTTATAATAATAAGAAATATCCATTATTTAAAATTATATTATTAAAAAATTTTATATTAATTATTACATATAATTTTCTATTTAAATTAATATTATAATGTTA